>JALPQI010014361.1:0-38357 GCA_025490895.1 Thaumatotibia leucotreta | reverse complement strand
GGTGGACATTTTAAAAGTTAAGGGCTATGAGAGTTAGTTTTCTTATTAAACCCTTATTGTCATTTAAAGGCACTCCTTTCCTATTGAATTGTATGATAAAAATTACGACTACACTCCTACCAGTTGCTTACTACTGGCCACAGGAAAGACCTCTCTGCAGTTCAGCTGAACACGCACTTTTCCTTTCCTGTGGTCGATAGTTAACAGCCTGTGGACAGGTAGTAATGATTTTTATCATACAAAGCAATGGAAAAGGAGGACGTCTTAATGAAGATTAGGCTTTCATAAGAAAATCAAGCTTTATAGGCCTTAACTTTTAGATTGTCCACCGGAAAGACTCCGAACATGGGTTTGCGTTTGACCCAAAGCTCTATCGCGTTTGCACTGATATTTTGGAGCCTGATGGTCATGGTACGGCTGATCTTCATCCCACTCGTCACGGCCTATTTCAGACAGCCGCGCGTGCGCAAGATAATTAGTGACAATGCGACCGGACATTGCCGGATTAAGGAGCTTGACGCAGGGGTGTCTGTATTCCGAAACGAAAATTCAATTACAGGCGTAGCCTGGAAAACTAGTTCTGTTTTGAAACGGGTGCGAAATAAAATTCTGTGTGAGCAATAAAGCCGCCTTATAATTTGCTAGTATTGATATATCATCATCGTCATCATCATCAGCCTATGATAGTCCACTGCTGGACGTAGGCCTCTCCTATTAACTATGCGTATATACGATGATATATACCATTCTGAATTTAATCGTAATTTTTCAAGTAATGCAGGTAATTAACGTTTTATAAACAAAAAGTATGGAGTATTAGAGAGGAAACTATGGTTATAATATATATTCATAATTTTCTGTAATCATTACGTCACATGCAGAATGCAGGGTATGCACTATGCAGGCCGCAGGCTATAAATGCGGGCCTAACGCGAACTTCGAAATCCGCAAATTTCGAGGATTTTTCTGTCACTCTAATGATAATGACGCCTTCTTTGGAGTGACAGAGACAAATCCTCGAAAAATTAGATTTTTTATATGTTCGCGTAGAAGGCCTGATTGGACATCGTTTCGATCAGTGTTCTTACAATGAGCTGGCGTCATGAGTCGAACACGAACAGGTGATAGCGTAACTTACTATCCGTCTCGTTCACACCGATATGCGAGTATGCAACCTCAAAACAGTATTTTTTATTATCAGGATCGAATCGGCTCCTGATTCTGATTCGAATGAGCCCAAGCATGTCCAGATCTGGAAGAATCGGGTTATCGAGATTTAATTTGGAAAACGCTCAGTTATGCAAAAAGGAACCATCAACCCACATGAATTTGTCATTTCGAAGATTAACTTGTTTATTTTGATTTATGGTGTTAATTAGAATGAAAAATTATTGTGGGTTGGTTCCCTTTTGCATAACTACGTTTATTTTAGATAATTTTTTAGCGTAACATTCCGAATAAGGCGCGTGTATTGTAACGAATGGGTTTGGACAGCGAACGGGGAACTAAAAGGTGTTGGATCTTTATCCTGAATGATAAATTCTGTTAAAACTGGAAATTTCGAAACCGTAACCATCAAAATAAATGGTGCTGACAGTACTAGCAAGTAGTAATAGTTCAGAGACAAACAAGTACCAGATGTTTTAAAATATTACCTGGAACCCAGTACAGACTATAATTTGCATGTAGAAGTGTGACAACAAGCGGTGTTATCGCTAAATATTTTATTTTGGTTTTATCTAAGTTTTTTAATCATTAATGAGGAGACTTTGTGTAGTAACTGAGTCAATCATATAATAGTTACACTAAATTGATAATTGATACTTAGTTTTGGACCATAGTTGGGAGCTTTTGGACTATAGTTGGGTAGTTTTACGGTAGTGAAGCTATTAGTAAAACGAATTGATAAAGGACCATTCTTTTCTCCATATTTTCACTTCTGTAAACGATGGAGGTTTATTTATTTTGTGCAAGCCTGTTAATCAATGATACAATATAAAACATGGTATTGTAACATCATGGTGGAAGAACTATATGGAACAGAAGAAACGAAAAATTGTCAGGCGATTGTCTTATCCTTGGAAATAATGCATTATTTATTTGACATAGCGAACTATTCAGATACGTAATGAAAACATTTAAATACAATATAATTCATTTTCGGTATGTATGGCCCAACCCTATAGACACATGTCTACATATGTGGACGCTTAAATCTACTTAATTTATATAAGAACATTTTGCAGCTGTTGTATGTATAGATAGGTACAGTATGCGATACATGTATCTTAGGTACTGAGTTTTTACTCACGTACCGACATAAGTGGAGTACCTCAGTTTTTGTGTGAATCTAAGTAATTAAAATTTATACCGAAGCAACACCGCACTGAATCATGAGAAACATCAGCCGCAACGGAATCAAAGGTGAGAAACAGCAATTAAAGCGATCACTTCATAGCTTATTGATAGCTTCATTGACGCAGATCATAACGGTTTTTTGGCTATAATCCTATGTTACTTCTATCATTCCTTTGTCTATTTGTATCTCACTCTCTCGAATATCGGGCAACCATAATGAGGTAAGTTTACGGAAGTTCAATTGAGGAAGTAGGTACGCGGTTCCATTCACTATTTCAATGAGGATCAGAGTAATTTAGAATTTAACCGCATGAATAAAAAATAAATTGTTGAAATTTGAACTCTAATGGCAATCAATAGAGTTCAATTTTATAGCAGCCATATATGGCTTCTATGCGGTAAGGGGTTAAAATGCATTATAATATCTTCGTGGTAATTTTTACGAACACATAATCCTTAAGAGTTTTTAGACGATTTGCGAAAAAACGTTTTCTAGTGATAGTTATAAGTTAACTAATTAGGTATTTGACTTGCCAAATTGCGAAAGCGTCGTGTTGTCAACATCAACAAGTTTGTAGCATGGGTATTTCGTAGCAATGGAAGATCTTTTTTTATCCAAGTGTGAACTTTATTGGTTTCATTTCAGTACATAATGCAGTATGACAAGTTGCACAATTGGTCCGTAACTCAAATGCTCGTATAGCACGTGAAGTCCACGGATGCAATTTGGTTGTGGACAGATTTATAACAGCACTTGTTCACAAATCATGAGCGCTTCGCACAACACTGTATTGTAACATAGGTCTCTGTTAACGTCAAATACCTAAGGGCAAAGCGGGTAAGACCGTCTATCAGGAAAGTCCGTCTACTTATTATTTGAATCGAATTTAATTGAATTATCTACCAACTGATTTCCGACCCTAATTGAACAGTATAAGACGCATATGACGGACTTTCCTTCAAAATAAAATGCCGGACTTAACCGTACTGACCTTAATTATGTTTTTTCTCTCTCCAATAAATAAAGTAAAATGAAATAGACAGTTTGTGTTTTCATTAGTTTTGTAGACCATCTATCTCATCAACATTTAGTACGGTCAAATCGTACATAATTTTACCCTAAACTCGCAAATCAAGTAGTATCGCTACATTTTTGGTATGTTGTTTCGACACCATAGGACAGTATAAAACCATATTTTGCAAGCAAAAAAAAGTTGTGCTAGCTGGGTAGTACGTGAAAAACTGCTAAATTTACGGCCATTTTTTAGTTTCTGATTTTTATTTAAAAAACCTTACGTTTTTTGATATCATATGTAAATGAACGTTTAAAGACTAATAAATTTCCAACAAGTTGAGCTAACATGCATTACCGTAGGTCTTATAGTTTCAGAGATTCGAGACTTTAAAAACCGGCCAAGTGCGAGTCGGACTCGCGCGCGAAGGGTTCCGTACCATTATCAATTTATTATTTAAAAAATACAGTTAAATCAACCTACCTCAAAAACTATAGGAGATAATTTGATCAAACCAAAAATCGTTGATAGAGTTTATTAATGTGCATAACATATATTATTTTTAGAATTTTATATCGCGTAGTTTAAAAAATAGAGGGGGGGGGGACACATTTTTCAGACTTTGAGAGCTGATATCTCGAAAACGATTTGCTTAAATAAAAATGAGATTTGTAAACCTTCATATCATTTTCAAAGACCTTTCTATTTATACCCCACACGCTTATATACAACTAAATTTTTTTTTCTATCCCTCAGTAACATGTATGGAGGGCCCCCACCCGAATGTTTTTTTTTACAATTTAGTATCATAATCCTGTAGCGGTTCATACAACACATATCCTTACCAATTTTCGTTACTGTAGCATTTATAGTTTCCGAGTAAATCGGCTGTGACAGACGGACAGACGGACAGACGGACATGACGAATCTATAATGGTTCCGTTTTTGCCATTTTGGCTACGGAACCCTAAAAAGTACCCCTTTTTGTAAACTAGATAAAATTTTGTGTTTTGCTAACGTTTTCGACTTAATATCGCCTCACCTAATTATGCTACGAAAAACATGCAATAATTACCTTATAGCGCACTTAATATTCTTTAATTTAAGGGTAAAATTAGGTCAGTGAACTTTGTAGTTGAAAGTATAAACCCGAAATTCCAAAGGCAGGAGGCCCGCTATCTAAGTTTTTCATACAAATCGCAAGTCGAATTGCAAAGCTGCAATTTTGGTATATTATAAAGGCCTTATAGATATATACGAAAATGCATATTAAAACAAAAACAAAAAAATAATTTAGGCATAGGACGTAAAAAACGGAAAAAAATTCGCACTTTTTTTAGTTTTTGACGTTTAACTAAAAATCTATTATCTTTTTGATACTGATTGCTATAAAACTAAGAAAGAACATTAAATTTGAAAGGATTTGAGCTACGTTGCATCACCGTAAGTTATATATATTTTGAGATACGACATTTCATAAAGTGCCTTTTTATCAAAACATAAACAAATAGGTTACGTTAAAGCTATTCACTAAATATTGGCAAAACGATCGCGCTAAGAAAAAAAAAGTAATTGTAGATTATAACTACATTAAATTTGGAACAAATTGAGTCGACAACAATTACTGTAAGTCTTATAGTTGGGGGTATACGAGGCTTCAAAATATGCATTTATTTTCTTAACTTAATGAAGTGCACATTTTATAATATCGTATCTCTAAATCTATATAATTTAGGGTAATGCAAGGTAACTCAAATCCTTTCAAATTTAATATTCTTTCCAAGTTTTGTAGTAATTAGTATCAAAAAGATAATAGTTTTTTAATTAAAGGTCAAAAAGTAAAAGAAGTCCAATATTTTTTCAGTTTTTTTCGTCCTATGCCGAAATTCCTTTTTTGTTTTTCTTGTAATATGCATTTTTGTACGTCCTTATAGGGCTTATATAATATACTAAAATTGCAGCTTTGCAACACGACTTGCGATTTGTATGAAAAACTTAGATAGCGGGCCTACTGCCTTTTGAATTGCGCGTTTTTATTTTCAATTACAAAGTTTTCTGACATGATTTTACCCTTTAACGAAATAATATTAAATGCGCTATAAGGTCATTACTGCATGTTTTTCGTAGCATAATTAGGTGAGGCGATATTAAGCCGAAAACGTTAGCAAAACTCAACATTTTATCTAGTTTACAAAACAGGGTACTATTTGAAGTCTCGAATCTCTGAAACTATAAGACCTACGGTAATGCATGTTATCTCATCTTGTTACAAATTCATTCATCTTTAAACGTTACCTGATACACATTGTCAAAAACATAAGGCTTTTTTTATAAAAATTAGAAACTAAAAATAGACAGTAAATTTTACAGTTTTTCACGTATAACGCAGCTAGCACAACTTTTTTTTGCTTGCAAAATGTGGTTTTGTATAGGTGAAAAACTTAATAAAGTCACCTGTTGTATGTGTGAGTGACGTATTCGAATAGGCATTTGTTTTGTTTGTGTTACTAATTTCAAATATGTGTTCTCTATTCGAATACGTCACTCACACGTACAACAGGTGACTTTCTTAAGTTTTTCACCTATACTGTCCTATGGTGTCTAAATAACATACCAAAAATGCAGCTTTACTACATGTTTTGCGAGTTTAATGTACGATTTGACCGTACTATCATCTTAGAGAATACCTAAGATAGATATTGGGCGCAAACTTCACAACACCTTTACTTTTTTCCGATGGTAGCCTTACTTGCGTTATAGCTTCGCGATCTTACATTGATCTTAAAAGTTCATCAACATGAAGTTCAAAACATCGCCACTTGTTTCGAATTTCATGTTTTTCGCACTTGTGTCGTAATGTACTATTCTTTTGCTTACCAGCCAGTACGCGAGGCGAGACCACCTTCCAGGTTTGCCATGTTACGTAGTCTTTAATTCGCTTCTTTTGCCTGGGAAGAGCCCACAGTCCAAACAAAATCATTTGTGAAGATATATGTAGTAAGGCTTATATAGGTGTCTTAGACGCGAGTGTAAAGTTGCGTTGTTACTCTGGATATCAGACGGAGCGTGACTGCGAGCACTGATAGCTTAGAAGCTTCTCACGATCCGAATTCGGACCGTGAATTTACTGCCTCATATGTCATCCAGTGAAGGCATCAGCATTACCATGTATGTAGTTCATGTATATCTGTATACAACACATACTCTGGCCTACCAGTTTGCCAGTATAAAAGGCGGCAAATTCAAATTTTTCGCGATATCAGCTGTGAAAGTCATAAAAGTGTCCCTCCCTCTACATTTTAAACTTATCGTCGTCATATCAGCCGAAAGACGTCTGACTGCTGATCAAAGGCCTCTGTAAAATTGTAGGTATATTTATAAACTATCGACGATTTTTTGTTTGATCAAAGAAAATTCTTTTTGACTTAATCAGCCTATTTTTGACCAACTATGGATCCCTACCGTGAGCATAGCCCATGCACTCCGCCAGTTTTTTATTTTTTATATAGGTACAATTTATTTTTACAAATATTAAGATATTGATTTTGTCAAGCACTCAGGAAATCTACTCAGTTATTTTGATTAGGTATACCTACGTATTATAGGTAGAGGTTATATTATAAGTATTATAACGTAACCTTCTATACACTTATTTTTTATACAAGTTAAGATTACAATTAAATACATACAGCACATCAGATTTAGCAGTATTCAATGACGTACATTGGAAATTATAGTACATTACATTACATTAAATCGACACGAGCTACGAATTTCGTTTTCGCACGTGTATCGTACAAGTGCGAAAAACAGGAAATCAGAAACGAGTGGCGATGTATTAAAACACGACCGAAGGGAGACGAATTTCCTTTTCGCACGTGTCTCGTACGACGTTTTTTAGTACAGATGGCTCTCCGAAGTTTTGAACCTGACGTTAAATGTGCCACTTCTCGCACTAGAGCCTAAAAAAGGCACCATCTCTACTAAAAAACACATTTTGGATACAAGGTTTGTTTACTTTGTTCGTAACTTCTATTTTAAAAAGTAAGCTTATATCAAGCCACGATGCGAATCAACCAAGCCTGTCAAGTCGTATTGCCATCATCAAATGACACTGCAAAAAAAGTTAAAAGATACTGCTACAGCGCATTTTACGGCAATTTTGCGAGCAATTCTGTTTCTGCGGTGTAAGTGGTGTGACGTACTTTGATGCTAAGTGGATAAGATTCTAATTTTATTTGTATTGTCTTTCATCTTTTTGAGGTAAGTATAGTCGACGTCAAAGATATCATTAGAGTTTCAGTGACCAAAAATATATTTACAGGACTTTATTTTGTAAATATGTTCTTGGCAGCTTAACCGTAATGATTTCTTTGACGTCGACTCTGCCTTATCATTACGGAAACTGCAATCTGTATTATAGAATAATCAGGTACCGTATTTAATATATTAATTTAAGTAGACGATCGGCTGTCGCTATCAAGATTTATGACGAACCTTTTTATAACACCTTCAAAAATATGCGACGAAACCTTTTGCGCGTTTGGTAAAACTAGCAAGATTCGCATTCGTTTATACGGCAACCTATGAATAGATCATATAATACATACTCGTAAATAAACGTTTGGAAACCTTTTTGTCTTCCGCATTATCATCAATTAAAATGTTTACACGTGGTAGTGACGTCAGGCGAATTCTTTGAAACCGGTTTCGACTCGACAATAGGTTTGTGGTAGAACACGTAGCAAAGCCAATCACTAGAGAACCGTGGCCTCCTCTGCTTTCTTAAAATTGCTCGTACTGAGGACCCTTGCCAGTTTAACAGAGTTCAAGTTTCGATGGTTGATGCCATGTTTATCTTGACCTCAAAGAGACATCTCGTTTTGTATTCTACAAAATTAATAACGTGCTTTTAAGTCACATTCAAGGACAGCAAACAATAGTGCCTTTTATAATCTTAAATGTAGCTATTTCTAAATGGGTTTTAATTAAATAAAATTTATGGAGCCATTCCGCAAATTGGAGCATGGGAACAGGCATCATATATATTGTATATGTACAAACGCTTTTTTAATGTACCTGCCTAAATAAGAGTTTGGAGCAATTGTTCTATTCGTAAAATAATCTTCTTTGTTATTTTTGAAGTATAAATTCTTAGTCATGCAAAGCACCTACCTTGAACTTAGTTTTTTGCGCTTTTTGCCTTCGTTTGGCAAGTAATGGCCTTCGGGCAGCCTTCGTCTATTTCCTCAATTAGCGATACAAGCTACTGAACTGTTGTTGGGTACTAATACACGATCATTTACATAATTTTGATTGTAACAAAGATGATTGTTAATGTTTCGGTTGGATTAGTGTTTATTTTAGGTATGTATGCATTATAAATTCATTTTGTGAGACAAGTTTGTATAGACCTTTCATTAAATTATTGTTAAGCTTTAAACACCTAGGTATGGTTTATTGTTTATCGGGTTTTAATAACGGTAATAACTATTATTTACTATGTAATAACTACCTAATACAGTGTGTGGCCTACAACCGGGGTGAAAATTTAAACGGTGCATTAATAAGCTGATCAACAATCATTTCCACATATTGTAATTAAAAAAAAAAATGTTTTTTGTAATTTTTTGTTCATGTATTTTTCATTATTATGGGTTCATTTACTTGAATTAAAAGTTATCAATAACTTATCATTTTTGAATCATTGAAAAATGTACAATTTTTTTTTAAAACCGTATCAAATTAGTGTAAAAATGCAAACAAAATTATTGTTATGACTTCCTACCTGGTATACTATCAAGATGTCTTGCGACTGACAAGCTACGACATCGTGATGCCAAGATCCAGTACTAAAGGTTTGAATGACAATATCTCCGAACTTAACCACTTTGAAACACCGGGACCTTTACAGGATTATTGCTGATAGTCTAAGGAGTCACTCATTTCATTTTTCTCCCGTGTTAAAGACCACACACTGTATACCTATCATTTGGGTATTAATATTAATCTCGACCTTGTCTCAAAAGCATAAAGTTACACTTACAAGAAAAAATTGCTAAATCCGGCCTTATGCCTTTCATGTCGAGATTTATTGTCAATTTTACTCGACTCGGACGTTGGTGATCTTGGTCTATTTTTTTTGGACCTATATGACATCCAATATTTGTAATCTGTTTACAATTCAAGTTATCATTATTTGCTTACTTACAATACCAAAATGAAATTCACTCTTAAAGTTTGTGTAATATTTAACAGTAATTTCCAAAAAAACAGTTTCGAAACCACCATGTTTTCTTCCCCAGACATTTCTCCCTTCCATTTCTTCCAAACCTGTAGATTAATCTCCAGTGGTTTCGTAAAGCACGTATAATCAATTCCTTAGGCACTGGTACAACATTAACTTGTATTATAGCTTGTAAACTCCGAATATAATGATAATGTATAAGCTTAATGTCTTCTTTGGCATACATGGTTCTTATAGCGAGACTATAGTGATGTGTTAACTGTAGGAATTATTAGGGAACGGTTATTCTGTGACTAGTGAACTACCTATGTATACTATTAATCAATAGAAAACAAAAAAAATGTAAACAAACCAACAAACAACATTTTTATTTTGTAGGACCTCGTGCAGGGTCCGCCCGGATAGCTACCACCGTCTTACCCGTTAACCTGCCGCTAAATAGCAGTGTTTACACTGCCGTGTTTCGGTTTGGGGGTAAGATGGCCGGTGTAATTACTGGCATAGACAGAGGCAATCCATCTTAGTCCTATGGCTAGGCAGCGCATAAGCGATTTTTTGATCACTATGTCCATGGGCCTTAGTTCTTGCTTTCCATCAGGTGGGCTGAGAGCTCAGTTGTCTACCTAAAAAAAACCTACAAACTTGCATTGTTCTATAATCACGTACTTTCAGAACTCTATCCTATGTTTTATTTCCAACTTAAAACCTTAAACCTTGAGTTCACAATTTCACATACACTATCAGTTAAAATGATTGATAAGTTAGTATTAATATTTTAACGTAAAAATATGTCTGCGAACGTGTTTCACGATATTTGTCAATAACGTCAATGGAAAGAAGAATCGATATAATTATCTAATCGCCATCAGATATATCGTAGTGTTACTTACAATATAAATTACAAATTATACTCCTAGCCTATAATAGGCTACCTACACATTCGCATAGATTATTATACCTATTTTTTTTTTTTTTTTTATTTTTTTTTAATATATTTATTTTCAAAACTACAATTTATGTACATAGATTAAATCTAACTAATCTACTTAACCTAACCTATATCTAAGATTGGCCCTTGTGGCATTGTACCGAGGATGCTGGCGGCATTTCCTCGCTGTATCGCAATACTGATGCGTTGTGCGAGGAAGTCGCCAGCTCTTCGGTCTTTAGTTACATCAACCAGACGTTTCGCGATCTCAGCAAACAATTTGCGTGCGCTGGGGCCCCAAGAACCTAAAGTTTCTACGCCAAACGGTACAAAATCGTACTCTTTGCCGAGGCCCTTATATTTATTACGTTTTAAAAATTCGGCATTTTCAGCCGCAGCGGCTGCCTTAAACGTAGTTCGTTGAAGATGGGACGGTGCCAGGGTATCTACGCAAGTAGCATCCCATACCAACATCCGTCCCAAGCTCCAAGGAACCAAAGACACACCATCAGGTCTCTTACCATCATCCCTAATAATACCAGTAGGCTCAAGAAGAGCAGGTACGTTGATCGTGGCAAGAGACCTGCGGATTATGTCGTTAAGCGTCGCATGTCTGGAAATACGGCCTGCGCTTTTTTGACAACTTAGTCCGTGGTGTCCCAGTCGGTCCACGTCTGTGCCACAACAGCATAAGTGAGGGGTACATACCGCGGCCCCGAGTCTCAGGCCGGTTGCGAGCCTAAGAGAGGCCGGATCCAGGAAAGTACCAGTACTAGCCGAAGGATGGGCATGCAGCCAGTAACCAGCTTCCCGGGTTCCGACCGCCAAAAGTCTCGCGCGATCCGGACCTGCAGAGCTGTTTAGAAGAGAATTGTATGTTAGATCACAATACACATTGTCCCAGCTCCTTTGCGATTTTAGGTTGTCAGGAAAATTTTTAGAAGGGCAAGCAATTTTGAATGCATTTTTGGCGTCCTCCAAACCCGCAGTCTCACAGTTAATAGGCAGAGCCCTTAGGATCTTTCCTGTGAGATCAGACGTGCTGTGGACGGATGCCAAAAATGCAGGAGAAGCCACACATGAAATTTTTCGTATCCCTAAACCCCCATACCGAATAGGGAGGGATGCTTGGGACCAGGAATGCTCCGTTAGCTGAATATTTAGAATTTTTTCTATGGTAATTTTGATTAAGTCGTCTAAAGGTGTTAATAAATTAATATTTTTCCAGAACGGACAGCAACGGAGCATGTATGTCAATTTAGGGACAAAAAGACAAAACTTAAGAATCGCAAGAGCATAATGAGGGCTAATTTCGAGTAGACGATTTGCGTGATTTTGGAATTTAGAAATCGAGTTAGAAATATAATCGGGAAAGGATTCTTCAAAAATAGGAGAACCCAGGAGGCAAAGTGAATATTTGTCTACTATTTTTATACCAGGAGTCAGACAATCAAATTTGGATTTTAAAACAGTCAAACTATAGGAAGTCTTTTGAATAAAGAGTTCGCATTTACTATAATTTAGTTCTAAACCAATATTTTCAAAATTAGTTTTGATAAGAGACAAATCGGACAGTACGGTATCCACGTCACCTCCTAGGGTTATACCTATTAATAAATATCCAACATATGAAATAAACATAATACAGGGTATTCGTGTTGATTTGCGTTAAATTGGACACGTTACTTGAGACATTAATAAAACTTTTGTTATATTCGAAAAAAAAATTTTTTTTACCTTTTCATGCATAATAAATGAAATAGTAAGTGTGAGAGAATCTTAAGAATAACATAAAAGTTAATCTCAGGTGACTGACGGCACATGTCAAAATAAGTAACATTTGAATGTAATAAGGTTGATACATTTGTTCAGTCATTAAACTTTTTTTTTAATAACTCAATAACAGTAAGAGTAAGACACTAGTTTCTTAGAGAAATTAATTATATTTAACCTAAATAAGCTTCCCTTAAATTAAAAGCAAATTAAGAAAAACACCATGTATATCCAATCCAGGTTATACTTTCAAATTGCTATCGTAACCAAGGTTCCCGCGTGTTTATAGGAATATTCCCCAGAACGGGAATATTTACGCTGCACATCACTAACCATGTCCAACTCGTTGGCTATTTGTACTCGAAATTGGCCTTGCGGTTGAGGTAACGAGTAATTTTTGGTTAAAAAACTTTGAATGCGCTCGATCAATCATCATTACTTAATTGGAAGCTTTTATACTGTAGAAACGGCACAATAGTTACTTGACGCTTTATGATCCTTATGAAAATACATATAAAGTTCACGAATGATTCATTACTTGTGCTGGCGATGGTACGGCTGATTTACTGATGGGAATCCAGACGGTTGTTAAATTAATTAGTTTTAATTAAATGTATGATACTATAGCTTGCAAAAACAACTTTTTCTGTTGTAGGTACAAAGTGGTAAGTATCTGAGTACGGTACGTTTTAAGGTTCCATGACCGAAGGACCCCAAGGCACATTATTATAGATAGGATAGATTCCAAAGGCAGCAGATATCTATATGGGCCACTTTTTTGGGGGTTCTCGGCTTTTAATTACGATTTCCACTCAGGATAGCGATTTCTTTCGATCCTGATAAGAGAAAATTTTTGTCCCAAGGTTTTTTCTTCTATTCCGTTACCATCTTTTCATAAATTTTATATGGCGATAACGGAATGAAAAAATCTAAAATGTATGTAAATTTTGAGACTATTTTGTTCTCCTATTAGGATCGAAAGAACTCACGATCCTGAGTATATCATATAAAAATACTTTTAAAAAATGGCCCATAGACTAGACATTTTGTATTCTTATTGGTATAACAACAAATAAGGTGAAAGTACTAGTACCCGACGCTGTATCAATACTCGTCATCATAGCTTGAGTTGCCATCGATAAGATATAATCAAATAAAAATAAAAACAAATCAAATATTAGGGCATTTAAACGATGATAAATGTATATGCCTTTAATAATTCATATCCCAACTTTGAAATAATTAGCTTAAATCTAAATTATTTGCATAATTTTAAGACAAGCTGACATTTATTAGGACTGAGTGCTAATATTTCAGTCTCAATATGTGACATGCAAACTTGTACTGAGGTGTCATCTATTGGGACTGCCAGCAAAAGCACCTCACACTTACTCGTACAAGGTGACTAAGAAAATTTGAAATTGTAAGAAATTTTGATATTGTCACCCTATAAAATAAATACTATTTAACAAAACCTACAAACTCCTCTCCCAAAACACATGACAATACTTTATATAGATTTATCTAAAGCAAAATATCGTGATTCGAATAAATATGAGCCCAACTCGCACTTAACAGATTATTTATTTTGTACGAATTCAAATGAGCTTATAAGTTATGCTAAAATTTAATTCGTACGTAATATTGTATTTGCATACTATAGGCCTCGTATTTGCATAAATATTACATAATAATACGCTAAGTAGTTTTCATGGTCGAACACACTAGATATTATAGTCTTCCTTAATCTTGTATTTCTTTCCGGTGTAGTTAAGTTTTTACTATACACATACAGTCACATGTAATAATAACATGCACCTGTACTATTCAGAGCGTATCGTATGTTCACGGCATAAAGTTCAAATATTTTTTAAAGATCCTTCCATACTTAGTTATGTAGGTACTGTAGATAGTGTTGTTAAGGACGATATTTTTTATTGGAATACGAGCAATGTCAGGGTTCACAGCACACACAATACCAGCAAAAGCTGTAAGTTGGAGTAGCAGTAGCAACAGTACAGTCGAGGAATTAAATTTACTACCCATTTCGTACCTTGTCACAGTGACAGTCAATATGAAAGCTGCTAGGACTGTCATATTATAGCTACTATGGCAAGGTACGAAATGGGTAGGAAATTAAATTCGTCGACCGTACGTAGCCGTACGTTGGCACTAAGTCGGGGTCTGATGATGTTGGAGTCTATATCGATGGAAGTCAGTTACATGCACTGTAGTGACATCGGAAAAGCAAAGATTATTCTATCTATAATCAGTGAATAATATATGATTTATACGGCAGTTACGTTTTCAGCTTACCATTAGGGTGCGGCTCTACAGACGCGGAGCGGAACGGAGCTGTGCAAAATTGACCAATTACATTCTTCAAATTCAAAACACTGTGATGCAGTCTCATTGGCCGAGCTCCCACAGCTCCGCTCCGCTTCGCGTCGGTGGAGCCGCACCCTTAAGGGTGGTAAGAGTAGTACAATATGCTTATATCAAAAACGGGCCACGGCTATGTGTACTTGAATGAACAAATAAATAATCCTTATGTAATACTATTATAAATCTAAATTTATGATGCTTTCCCATTATAGGCCTTTAAATCGTAACGTCACGAGATGATTAGAGACCATCGAAACATAAGGACAACATTAGCGCATAAAATTATTGTTTTCCCGAATACATATATTTATTAGCTGTGAGGCACGTAAATATCATTGTTATTATAAATTGAAATATTTTTTAGCAGGAACATGTTTTTGTGTAAGAATATGAAAACAAGTTTGACAATTCACTTTTATTCCCAATTAGATACTGTTATACATTAGCTTCAAAAATAATATAAATTATAGGTAGCCCTTGGTATATTTATTAAATAAGAACAATACTCGTACAGTACAATAAAGCAAAGTGCAATACAATATTGTTTATTGCACATTTCATCAAGAAAAAAAATAACAAAGAATGTACCTATGTCGTTGCAGTCATTTGGTCCTTGTATATTATTCTCACAACGACTAATTATCATCTAAAAATGTTTAGGGGTTTAACAATGAATTGGACTACGAAGTCCTTATAGAAAATTTCGACACCAAACGTTTGGAACTTTGTCAATATTAATGTAGATGAAATATTAAACAGTCCGTATGTTATATTCATCTTATCGTTAGTTACTCATAAAGAAGGATGTCGGCCATGTTAAAGATTGACGTTTATTGCGTTTTACAAGCATATTAGATTGGCTGAATGAATTAACGCCTACGCGTGCTTTGATTTTTTATTTAAGGCCTCCGTAGCCGTAGTATAAGTTGATAATAACTCTGCCCACTCATAGAAAACTGGAGATGCTGAGTTTGAATTGAATTTCCTAAAGGAAATAAAATATCATGACCGATGCCTGGGTGCTTAGACAAGTTGCCAATCGCTAACGCTTAATCGGCAATCGTAAACGAAAGACAGTTACCCTTCTTTGTCGTACTAATATGAAAGAGGGACAGAGAGGGAAAACTACAATACGCTACTAAGCGCTAGCGATTCGGAACTTGGCTAACCATCCTGATGAGCAATAATTTATAAAAAATACCGACTTTACCAACATCTCATGTAAAAATATGGAGATGGCAGCACCATATCCCATGGTAACCAAAATCCCGAAAGAGATTCGTAAACTAAGGCACCTAGCCTTATAACAGGTTGCATATTTATACTCGAGAAATTCGGTCAGTATTCGCTGAGTCCGAGTGGCCGAGTGATTTAGGTATCAGCCGCGAAAGCTGAGGACGTGGGCTCCAATTCCGCCTCCAACGATGATAAAGTCTGTATTTTTTTCTTCGGCATTTATTACATCTAATATTCATAATTTATTAATTGGATAAATAGTAAAACATTGAAAACGTGCTTGTAATGCGATGCGTAGCATTACCCATTTTCGTGAGTGCCTCTCGTGATAGCAATAAACTGTATATTGTACTGAGGTACCAATAATTAACACCCAGGGTTGCATTTTATAAAGTTATATTTAACAATTTCACTGTTTGCCTCTCTAACACGTATTGGCTAGAAAGAGAGGCAAACAGCAAAATTGTAAATTGTAACTTTATAAAACGCGACCCTGGCCTGCTACCGCGAAAATAGAAATTCGTAAACGAGGATTTTTCTCTGTCATTCCAATGGAGACTTAATTAGAGTGAGAGAGACAAATCCTTGAAATTTTCGGATTTCGAAGTTCGCGGTAGGGCTGCTGTTGTCTTCTGCTGCGAAAGATACTACACATAATTGTGAACCCGACTGTACCTACATGTAATCTCGATCGAACATCGATCTATATGTCTCGTTGCCGATTGGCAGATGCTTCCCACGGGGTCCGGCTTGACACAATGATTGGGCATAAGTACCGAGTCGGGCAGTGTCTGTCGATTCGCAAAACACATTGTACTCGTCAATTATAAACAATACAGGTTTTTTTTTTATTTCTGTTAAAGGGATGCCGTGTGGTGACGGTAGTAAGAATACATTTGTCACCACCCCAACTCCTCTTGCGGGTGTCGTAAGAGTCGACTAAGGGATTGAAGTGTCACTGCCCACAATTTGATAAAAGATTGATGATGGGCAGCAGTGTCATCATAGTGGACACATTACTGCGATCGCCAATCCGCTTGCCCAGCGTGGCGATTATGGATTATAATAATTAATAGGAGAGGCCTACGTCCAGCGGAGGACTATCATAGGCTGGTGATGATGATGATGATGAAATTTAAGGGAAGCCTATTTACAGTGCTCGGCCAATACGAAGTAAATCCTGACAGAGCTCAGTTCAATACATTATCTGTCAACAATGTCACTTTTTGACACAATGTATTGAAATGACAGGGTGCTTAGACAAGTTGCCAATCGCTAGCGCTTAATCGTCAATCGTAACGATAGGCAGCTAACTTTTTTTGTCGCACTAATATGAAAGAGTGACTGAGAGGGAAAACTACGATACGCTACTAAGCGTTACTTGGCTAAGGCGGCAGGTGTTAGGATTGACTTCATAACTGCTGAGCCGAGCACTGTAAGTCTAATATAATTAATTCTCTTAATCTCTTAATTAGACCATCACAAATAATACAACGTGTTTCAGAATGTCGACTTTCCTTGAAATCGAGCAATCAGATACAGATCCTTATTAAAATCTAAGCATAATTTAGTTATAGAATAAACTCAAGTTTCAGAGTTAATTAATATTGTTACAAATTTTGTCTAAGAAGCAAAATTGCTTAAAACAGTAGGTATAATCTAAGTATCCTTATTTCTTGACAATTGCAATTGCTTGCTCGTTACAAGGATATAAAATGAATTGTCCAGTTAGTACCTCACCATCTTCAAATAAAAAATATCTGTTTGATGAATATTAACTATTCTTTTTCTTTTATATGCTTGGGAAAAAGGAGAGCGATACTTTTTATCTGATGGATCAGTAGTTTATGGACACTGTTGATAATTGGAAACGATCGATAGTCAATAATGCATATGCTATATGGGTTAACATTGCATGAACAAAGAGTTCATTCATTAATAAATAATAAACAAGTTCAGTGTTTGTTTCTCTGAGTTTTTTTTAAGGTCATGATAGCTTTCAGTGCCAGAAATAAGTTGTATTTATAATAAACGATACAGTCTTTAATCTCTCTATCTACCTATTATTAAAACGTATAAATAGATATGTCCCCAAAGAATCCTTTCATAAATATGTTGCTGACTATAACACTGGGAACTTATTTTTGTGAATTATTTATTAACTCGTTTTGTTAGTGTTTTTAACTTTTTAGTAAATGGGTCCATCTTGTTGCTGTCCATAATGATGAAACTTGCCATTAATTTGTACCAATTATGTATTTATATGTAAGCTTTATAGTAACTATAGTAAGTGATAAAGTAAACCCCTTTACTAAGGCACTGGTCTAACCGTGAGCTACTAAGCTATTACTATCGGCTATAAACTCGAACAAAATAGGTACTCGATAGTCACCCAGCAATAAGCTATCACCACCGGGCGAGTATCGCCATGTTTCTTTTTTTTTAAACAGGAGTGAGAATCTTTTGTTTGACCAGTGCCTATAACCGAGAATGGTCTCAGAGAAAAGGTCTAGGGCACATTTACACTGGGCCAACTGCGTAGAAATGGTTTCACTTCCTTAGTGAACAACAACAGTTTATGTTTAATGCGTTATTTGGCTCATTACATTTGGCATATGCTCACGAACCCACCCTCGAAACATTGTGAAGGGTTGATGTAAGTACTCTGTAATTAGTTTCGATTTCCTTTAAGGTAGACTGCGTACATAGTTACATTGCACAAATGTTGTAAGGAAGGGTGAGATGATTATAGGTGATTCAATAAGGTGAGTTGATTTAAATAATTTGTTTCTTATATCATCG
This sequence comes from Thaumatotibia leucotreta, assembly GCA_025490895.1. Classification (NCBI taxonomy): domain Eukaryota; kingdom Metazoa; phylum Arthropoda; class Insecta; order Lepidoptera; family Tortricidae; genus Thaumatotibia; species Thaumatotibia leucotreta. The sequence goes on along the minus strand of JALPQI010014361.1, from coordinate 19,615 downwards.
ATTTTTGGATTGACCCATACATATACGTAGCTATAACATAGCTTTTTTTGCAAATAATTTTCGATTATCAATTTACCACAAAAAAAAAACATTTGACCCCATTTTCTGGCCTTTTTTCTGACATTTCAGTTAAATCCGAATATTGTGATGTAACATAATCTGTTTATTTTATGGGGTCATATAGTCAAAATCCAAAGCCAGCAAGTTCATTCCACCGTCCACGCTGCACTGATTAATAAATAAGAATAATAGTTAATCATAAGTAATTCGATGAAAAATCTATTTAATTAATTTCGAATCTTGCGCTATTTTTGGGACATCCAATAGGTACTTTCACGCATAGACGATACCTATTTAGTACCTAACTATAAGTACAGTAAGTAGAGTCATAAACTAAACGAGCTCTGTATCGCCCAAAAACCCAATGACACAATTCGGTGCACAACAATACATAATCTCCTGACAATAAATCTAAGATGAACGGTACTTCCTAAATGTAGCGAGAACGAGAGCGAGACGCACCCTCAATTGTGTTCATTGTATGTTAATATTACGGCCGCGCCTGCTGCTACTTACACTAGAAAAACCGGCCAAGAGCATGTCGGGCCCAGCTATGCTATTCTCTTATTCACACATTCGACGCTGCGTTCGTCAACGAGCTCGACGACGAGACCGCCTTCACTTAGACGTAGAGCGCAGCGCTGCGAAAAACGGTATTCACTAACAGAGAACAGCTCGTCATCGAACTGTAGGCGGTAACTCTCGTCGACGCAGTGTAGTTCCAGCTAACGCCGCATTCGTCGCCGAGCGCTAGTGTCGTTTAAAGTGCATTAGTGAATACCTACCATTTTTAGGCTCGACGCTGCGCTGCCGCAGCGCTGACACAGCGCTGTTAGCAAGGCGGTTTCCTTAGTGAATAACACTGCTGCTTAGTGTAGGTTTCCGTAGTTATTTAAAACGGCTAAGCCGATTATGTTAGAAAATGGTTCTCTAATTTATCGCCGAAAATAATTAAGAGATATGTATGGGAAGTAGCCAAAATTAAAAATTATTTTTAGGTATTGTATATTTTATTCTACCACTTATGTTATAAGTAAAGTGCTTACAATTACAGTTTAAATACTTGTAGGTAAACGTTGTAGTCTATTTTTAATATAGGGTTAGAAATAAACCTTCAATCACAACATACCAGGGTTAGGTACCTATTCTTATTCTAACGCTGTATTATGTCATAAATAATACTAAGGACCGTATCTAAATGTAAGTAGACAACTTTAGGGCCCTATAAATACGTATACTCAACTTTATATAACAAATTAAAACTGTTCAGTATATTATGAACCATATTATTGGGTATGATTTAAGGTCAGAAACAATATGTCACTCCGTTAAAATCAATGAAATGGATCTGAATAACTTTTTTATTTTATTTATTTTATTATTTATTTGTTCTGTAAGATACAGGATTACATCTTAAATCTAAATACATTGTCCCACAAAACTGTTTGAACAGTTTGACTGTGGGATCCGTGAGTCTCTAAAATACATAAAAAAGAAAAAAAAAATAACAGTGAAGTAAAGAAGTAGAAGTGTTGAATTTAGGTACATAGAAATTTAGGCAAAGTGTAAGAATATAAGATGCTTTTTAAATACTGTCGAGATAGTGTTGTAGTACTTAGAGACATGGAAAATAATTTTGGACAACTGGTGTAAAATTAAGGGCATAACAATAAGAAAGCTCGTTAAAAAGTATAAGTTCACTTCTGCAGGCAAACCGATAAATAAGTTCGCCAACACTTTAACTTTATAATATCTGCCCAAGAGTGGAAGAAAACAGGGACCATGGGACCCAGCGTTGCATAAGAAAGTAGTACGAATATTTTTACAAAATCCAACTCTTAATGTCCAATGCTACCAAAAAAGCGAAAACTCCGTCTTTTATGATACAAAAAATTAAAAAGAGACGTAATCTACAGACATATAAAAAACAGAAACAACCTAAAAGAGATGAAAAAAAGTCGTATCAGTTAGAAAACGGACAAGTAAACTGTATGATCATGTGCTGACTAAGAAAAAGCAATGTATTATCATGGACGACGAAATGTACTGCAAACTAGATTTATAAACGACCTATGGACCTTAGTATTGTACCATGCCCGCTGGAAAAATTCTCTCTAAACAAGATACAGCTATCAGTGTTGAAAAAATTGGTAAATAATACTCGTATGGCAAGCAATTTGTCAACGTAGCATGCGTTTCAATTTTTTTTCACCACAGGTAGTTTAAACGCGGAAGTATACCAAGAAGAGTATTTAAAAAATAAGACTGCTACCTCTCATTATAAAGCATAGGATGCCTACTTTGTTTTGGCCTGATTTGGCGTCATGCTATTACTCGAAAGCCACCCTTGAATGGCATAAAACAAACAAGGTTGATATAGTCAAAAAAGACATGAATCCCTCCAAGTACCCTGAAGTACCCCCAATCGAAAGGTACTTGGCTTTTATGAAGCGGCAGCTTCAAAGAATGCCAGAGCTGCAACATCAGCCGACGACTCAAAAAAAAGTGGAACAGGTTGTCAGGAAATATAGCAAATGTTGTCGTCCAAAATCGAATGAAGGACATCCAGAAGAAAGTAAGATTGCGGCTAAATAGGGGTCCTATGGCAGTCTCTTTAGAACATAGTTCTAGAAAAAGTGTTATATTTTAATTTATTTTTTGTTTTATTTCAAAATATTACTTAATATTAAAGTTGTGTCACTTTTATCTTGTCTACTTATAATTCGATACGGTCCTTAACTAAGCATTACTTTATAGGGCACTGTCGTAGGCTTATGATGGTATACCTATAGTTTAACTAATATGAAGTGAGCTCGTTTTCTTAAAATTCCAGTAGCACTGGGTTGTAAACCACAAAGTAAGTAATTTTAAGAGAACGAGCTCAGCTCATATTAGTTCAACTATACCGCGTCTAATCGTTTGTCGGCACAATCGTTGGTTGTCATGGACGTCAATAATACGTATACCGATTCGCCAAATACACCGAATCGCCCGTTCATCCGGCACACGAATCAGCCGCCCAAATTGCGATCGGCAGCCGAACGCATTCCAGGAAGCAGCCGACCATACGATTTGTCCCTTCCGTGTCATTGATTTCGTCGTGGTTGTTACGTAATGAGTAGAGACGGATTCCGTTTTAAAGGGACAAACGGGTAACGGTACCAACTGTAAAAAATCCCGGTACTTCGGTTCTTTCGGTACTGATATCTCATTTAAATATTGATTTATAAAAATATTTCCAATTGTAAGTTTTACGTGTTTTCAAACTGATTTATAGATTTTACCATTTGCTAATCATTAGATGTATATAATTTCTACTTTTAATTGCATAACTGCTATTGTCCATTTATTTTTACCCCCCTTAGTTAGTTTAATCATTTATCCTGAAAGAATAGGGTACTTTAAGATATCAATTTGAATATCTGTAAATAATAATAATTAAATAAAAATGAGGAATTAAGTTTGTTGTTTTAATATGTTCTATCCAAATTTGTTTGAAAAATTTAAATCGGTGATCTTGAATGATACAGGGTTAAATAAAGTTTTACGTATTGAGCAACGGGGTAAAGCCAAACAAAAGGTATTCACACAATCGGTTGTTGGGACAAGTGGAAATTGTTGATTAATTTTTTATTTTACAAAATTAACAAGTATTAACAAAATTACCATTGTCAATTACTAAGTACCGAAAAGTACCGAATAACCGGTAAACCCCCGGCGAGTACCAGAAAGTCACCCGTTCTAAAAATGGTACCGGTATCGCCAACCCTAGTAACGAGTATTCGCTAGGTGCTTGGGAATTGGGAATTGATTATCCATCGTGACATGAACTGTATTGCCCTAATTATCGCGTTAAAATCCGGAACCCTTGGGGGCACTAGATGAATGCTGAATGAAAAAGCGAACTTATCCCATACCATGACCTATGAAATAATTCCCAAAGTGTGGCATGGGCATTTCTCCGAGCGTTTCTACCGCCGTGACTTCGGTGGCAAGATTTTTACTCGATTTGCGTAGGTATCTCTACATTTTTTTGATATCTTTGTCTTGTTAGTCGTCAACTATATCTATTACCGATATATTCAACATTTTTTGCATCTCTCGCGAGATTCGTGTGATAAGGCTGCCACCGAGGTCACAGCGGCTGAAACGCTAGGAGAAATGCCCGCATAATAAAAGACGGTAGGTATACCTAATAACACAATTAAGTATATCAAAAATATTCAGATAAGGTCATGTAAGTGAATAACATTAAGTACTTCAGGTGGCTTAAGATAGTCCCGTTTTATCTATTTATCGTGCTACACGTCACTTTCGCACTTAGGTACATACTCGTTAGAACCTGACGGCAACAACGACAAACGATTAAACACGGTACCATCATAAGCCTATTACAGTTGCACTATCAGGCAGAGTTTGGCAAAAAGTAATACGATTACTTCTATAAATTACATTTGTATTATATTACATATTCATATTTATTACAAAGTACACATGCAAAAGTAATCGGAAGGAGTAATCATAATTAGTTTTTGGCCTACTCTGCTATCAGATATTCCAAGTAGAGAGAGTATTATGTGGTGAGCAATCTTTTCCCTTCTCATTTTCTCAGGAACGTCCAAATTTATGTTTCTGTCTCAATTGGCGTCAGTGCGATGGTGATGATGGGACATGGGATTCTAACAATGTATCTGTCACAGTGGTCTTCACATGAATTCGGATATCACCATGAAAAGCCGAAGGTGAAGGATTATGCACGGTAGTGCACACGACAGATATGTTGGTAGATCTAATCTCTATTAAAAGACAGCGGTTGGGTTCTTCATTTACTTAAATCATGACTATCATGAGATATCATCAGATTTTTCATACAGATTTTTACAATTAAGCCTGTATGAACTGTATTTCTTTATACAGATTTTTATCGCCCACTGTTCTTTTCTTTATTTAGTCAAATAATTTAGTACCTTTAACAAGTTGTCTAACGATCTCAAACTACAAACTACAACAGAGGTACATCGCTTTGTTCCCAAGTTCCTATGGTCACCTTCCGACTCCACCCTGAAATCAGTTCTACGATATTATTACCTACATTGTGAATTGTCATGAACTTTCATAATTTTGAACTAACCGGGACATGCATCAGCGACCCTAACGCGATCTGATAGTTTCGACGATTTGTCTCTGTCGCTCTAAAGACTCCTCCATTGGAGTGACAGAGACAAATCTTCAATATTCGTAAATTTGGACATTCGCGGTAGTGGGCCAGATTTTTCATGATAGGTACGCGATGATTATGAAATTTATGAACAACAATCAACCAAAGCCTGTACAAATGAAACGTTCACTTGCCTCAAAAAACATATGAACGAACTGGCGTAGAAATCCGTCATTGTGATATAGTCTCGACTCTGAATGTTATTTCTGCCGTTTATTTACACAGACTCGTATGTTTCTTAACTCAGTTTAACGAAGTGAAGTTTCATCATCATCATCAGCCTATGATAGTCCACTGCTGGACGTAGGCTTCTCCTATTAACTATGCGTATAAACGCATTAGGAGGTAAATGCCCATAATCGCCACGCTGGGCAAGCGGATTGGCGATCGCAGCAATGTGTCCACTATGAGGACGTGAAGTTTAGGTAAACTTAATCGAGATGGCCTTTGAAATGGGAAATAGGCACATGATAGTCACGTCGCACTAACCACCGCGCACCGGCTGTCGCTCGACACTTCGGTAAAAAAACATCAACAGTTCACCTGGCATTAGCAGAAATCTTGAGTTTGTTATGGGCAATGGAAACACCTATTACCTATTTCATCATGAATTGCAAATACGTTGTTCATGTAGGTACATGTACAACCTGGGTGCTTAGCCAAGTTGCCAGTCGCTAACGCTTAGTAGCGTATCGTAGTTTTCCCTCTCTGTGACTCTTTCATATTAGTGCGACAAAGACAGCTGCCTTCCGTTTACGATTGACGATTAAGCGTTAGCGATTGGCAACTTGTCTAAGCACACTGTACAGGTTGACTTACAGGTTTGAAAATCATGAAAGTGCGGTCTCTCTCTACTCGAAAGTCCTTAATCTCTACAGTCTAATTACGTGTTGCAATGTGTACTGATTCTGATCGTAACGGCGTGCTTTTATGATGACACTCTCGTGTGAATATTGGCAAGCTGAGTTGGTTCCTTGAATTCTTATGAGCACCTCTTTGAGTGAGGTTCGATTGTGCGCAAATTTGAATATTTGAGATTTTTAGCAGCAAGTCATGTTTGGGCTCGATTGTTTGAAATGAAACCAATCATGTGGGTATTCATATGCGAATGATAAGGGTGCGAACGCATAAATAACCAGTTAAGAGTCAATCGTATTCATGTTTGGATTTTAAATAAATTTCTGTAGCGGCAGATTTGAGGGTGCCGATTTACGAGGTAGCGAGGTACCTACTCCATGATTCCACCGAGTACAAAAGGAAAACTCCTTTTTCCCGTCACAGGCAGGCCGGTCACAGGTGCGAAATAATTCTCGTGCATAGACTGCATAGCAGTATCAGCTGCATGCCGTAGAACGGAAACTCGGATAGTAATTAAATGTTAATGTGTAGGTATTTGACAGCGTTATTTTGCACTGAGAACTTTTTGTTCGCGTATTCGATGATGATAGTTGTGACGGTTGTACCTAACTAAAAAGAACAACTAGCAAATTCGGTAAAAAATATCAGGATAATACGAAGACGAACGGAGTTTTGCCTCTCTCTCTCGCACTCGTACATAAGTGTATTAGGGAGGCAACACTTCGTTCGTGGTTCGGGGTAGGACCTCACCTGTCTGCTTAATGAATTTTCATGTTTGAAGTATTTAATGAAAACTACGCCCAAAAAAAGGGAAATCCTGAACTTTCGTTGATGAGTGTCAATGGACTATTCAAAATACAGTACGTATTATAAGTAGCTATAGCTACGAGTAACATGATGTACGAATATAGTACGGTAGGCTGAATGTTCGTCGAAAGCTCTGCCTAACGGTGTTGACTTAGGTATCACTAAGCTCATGACTTATGTATGATTCTAATAGCTGTTCCTTATTTATGCAGGCACATGTATTGTAGATGTTTCATAAATATGGGTTTGCTGGGGTTATTATTGTTCTTTGTTCATATCTCGGATCAAGTTATAAATTATGAAGGTACCTTTTATACAAATATGAAAATGAGAGTTCCATTCTCCAAATTTGATTTGGTTTAGTCTAAACTGTAAATAAAAATAGAATTATTATCAAATAGGAACTCATATGTGATATGCTAATACCGCATTTCCTTATTTTTTATTTAATTGTCTAGCATGTTTTTTGAGACAATATTTTCGGAGTTACCTAACCGCTCCAGAATAAAAAAATGTGTCCCCCCTCTACTTGTTCTAAAAATATCATGAATTATAGAAAACTGTAAAATGAAATTATTTTGAACATAATCTGTCGAAAACGAAAACCTCCACTGAGCATGACCGGGCATGCTTTTGACCGTCTTTTTTCAGTTTAGAATACTTCCAAACAATGCATAAATGTACATCATTTATTGCATCAATAAAATGATGTACATCTACCTAACGAAGTTATAAAATTTACCAAACGACTATTCAATATAAAATAACAAGATGGATAAGTAGTTGTAAGTACAGGTTGTTTGAAGAAAGTGGTCCACCGGTAGCAGCCATATCCTATGATTAGAGATCAAGATCGGACCACAGCCTACCGGTTACGGCCTATCTACCGACCTAGTGTACAGTGTACAGGAGTATCCATTAGCCCATTAGACGTGTTTATCGCGTTATTGTTATAGAGTCATCTGTGCCACAAAATGTAGGTAGGTGATGTAGGTATACATACGTAAAAAATATAAACCTACCTATAATTAAAATGTTATCTAACCGGGTTAGATATACTCACGTAATTTAAGTCGATGATTCCTCGACATCTTTCGACCCATTAAGAGGGTTCTCATCTTGAGCACCCTCGGTTCGAGTTCGATAATATTTTAATATGTTTGAGTCTCACGTTAATTATAATTCTAAAACTACCTATAATTAATATAAATATTAGTTGCGATTGAATACGTACTCTTAAGACGTGAAATCTGTTTGTTTCAGACAAGGGGGTAATAAAGGCAAAACCACACATGTCCCCCAAAAATGATTCCGGTAAGTTTAGAATAAGATGTATCTATCACTGCTCATACATTCTCAAAATTGCAAGAATTTTCTTTATGTGGTACGAGTATGGACACTTCCCATTGCGGAGGTTTCCATGAGAACTTTGAAAAAATGACGTGTTATGTTATGGATAATAAATACTATGTGTCACATATTAGAAAATCAGGCAGGAAATATATTTATTGAACAATAATCTAACGTGGTCTTAACATGATTGGATTGTTCAATACAAGGGTTCGAAAGCTTCTCCTTAGTGCATTGCTAGATATTTATAACTATGACGTCATGTATTAAGGCTTTCTGTCGTAAAAAAGTGCAAATACGCTTGGGTAATATTTTACCTACCTAAACGTAACTTTGTCATTGTTACATGGTCACAAAATCAGTCTGGTCTACTGAGCTTTTGGCTTGATACCGTGAACCCTACAGCATAATTGCTTCCGACATCTGCTTACTAGCCTTGCATTCTCATTTGGTGCGCGAGCACCGGTTAGACAAGATCTTCAGCGGACCAGTGTAATATTTACAAGTAGGTATTTTGGATAATTAAGTATTTTGGTTTTGTTGGTAAGGCGTAGTGACGGCAGTAAGTAAGAAAACGTTTATCAATCCCAAGTATTTCTGTGGGTGTCGTAAGAGTCGAAAAGGATTGAAATGTCCCTGACCGTTCATTTATTAAAGATCGATGAAGGGCAGCAGCGTCATAATACACACATTACTGCGAACGCCAACCCGCTTCCGCAGCGTGGCGATTATGGGTATTAAGCTTAGGTTTATCTGTCATGCTGTGTTAATTATTATGAATAAAATAAAAAATAAATAAATAAAATAAGTACCTCCCAATGCGTCCACACGCGTCATTATAGGAGAGGCGTACGTCCAGCAGTGGACTGTAATAAGCTGATGATGATGTGATTTTGGTTTTACGCTTGATGCTGCTAATAAATTATCTGAGTAGGTATTACTAAACTTGACATTACGGGAAAATACGTGTTAAGTACATCCATTTTTAACGCTGCCGGTCTTCGGCCTTTTGGCACCCACAAACAATATAAATGATGTGTAGCGAAATCTGAAGATCCATAACATTGGCGTAATCGATTTTTCTGCAGTCTCTGTAAAGCTTTTGGAATTACATGCATGGGCAGCTGTTAAAATGCGTAATTTATAATACCCTTTATATTGCTTTTATGTAAACGGGGTTATGTTGTTGCTGTAATAAAGGAAGCCGTTATCGATCGTCTGCAATTATCGTTTTTTCCGAATTTAGACTTCTTCGGTAACAGTATATCCGTTGGACAGACTTGTAGAAGTATGGGTAGAACATTTCACTTCCACAGTAATACGATAGACATGACTAATAAGTCAGGAGAGACACAATGCTGATACGTTGTGCGTGGAAGTCGCCATCAGCTCTACGGTCTTTAGTAAGGAACGTCAAGCATAGGTTTCGCGATTACTGTAATCATATTCGCTTCCTACTTATATTATACATATTAAACATTTCCTTTGAGTCGTGTTAAATGCTCATTTAAGTGGGAAACCGCCAGTTGTCAAATAAATTCATCGCGAGCTAATGAGAATGCCCCGTTTGTATTTCCGTTATCATAAAATATAAAATCTGAGGTTATTTGAGTTAACGTTATTCCATCCTTTGCGTTAAAGACAAGCTTACTTACACAAATAATTATCAAATTTAATTCGATCGATTTTAAGAATTTTATAAATAAATTGTTTTACTTCTGTATTTTATTCTTTTTATTCAATACGTATAATGTTAGTCTGTGGAAAATATTGATATGTTTTTAGGTGTTTTATGGCGAAAGGTTAATGCAAGCTTACAATACAATACAAAACAAATTTAATAGTGATAGCCGAGTGCCGTAATAAAATAACGATAAGTTTCTGGGTCTACAACTCTACAGTAGTCGTCGCACAGTGCCCTTTAGAGAGAGTAAGTAAGTCGAACAATTGGATTAAGTACAGTCGAGTGCAAAAATATCGAAAGAATCCTCTTATAAATATGTTACGTACGACATTATTATTACACCGAAGTAAAGTGCACGGGGATATATTTTTGAGCATTTTTATGTAGGTACACCTTATTTTTCCTTTGACAGTACCAGTTGTTTACTCGTCGGTAATAAGCGAGTACGATTCGCACTTAACCGGACATTAGCGTAAAGGTGCGTTCCTACCAAAAGAGCATTCGCTGTTCTATCCCCCACTCTACGAAATCAACCAATCACGTTTTGTGTAACGATCGAATTTTGTAGAGTGGGGGGTTAGAACAGCGAATGCTCTTTTGGTCTGCATGCACCTTAAGGAACAGGTCAGCTACCAGGAACACCGAAGTTCGTAAATTTCGTGGATTTTTCTTTGTCACTCTAATGCCGCCTTCGTTGGCAAATCCCCGAAATTTACGAACTTCGGTGTTTGCGGTAGCAGGCCAAGGTATGATAGACTACGAAATTATTTCAAAAGCTAAACCTCCATGGCGTGTGTCAGTGGTCCGACGGAGATGCACTATGTTGGTTGACAAGCTACGGACGGACAGTTGTCTGCAGATGACAGTGATTACGTTAGCATTAACGTTGATGTATAGCGCTGGAATGGACAGGGACTGGCTATTCTTAGGAGTCGACGATCGTGAGGAAAATAACTAAAATTGTTTTATTTTATCATCAAGCCAATAAAGTAAAAATGTCATCATCTCTCATGATGACATTTTTGCTTTATTTCTTCTACATCACAGTTAGTAATAATGATAAATGATAATGTTTGTATGGCGTACCGAAATATAGACTTTATGAATTATAAATATAACATGTCATATACCAATGTGGCGATTATGGGCATTTACCTCCTAATGCGTCTATAGTCTATACGGATAGTTAATAGGAGAGGCCTATGTCCAGCAGTGGACTATCATAGGCTGATGATGATGATATACCAAAGAAAAAAGACCAAGTTCACCAAAGTTCCAGGTGGAGATCGAACCAAATTGTTTGGTGTATGACATTTTGTATTTATAATAGTGTGACTACTTAAAAACACAAATCAAAAATTTCATGGAAAGGCAATAACTAAGGTACAGTCACATAAAAATTGTTTACCATTTTTTCCATAATCTCAAGATTCCCCTCTCGAAATTATCCGAGAATTTCTGACTTTCGGAATTACCAGATTGCACCTTACATAGTACTTCAATAAACTCTCACGCTGGTATAAAGTAGGTACCTAACTCTGAAAAATATGAGCTAAGTATATATTGAAAGTATTTTTTATTTAATAGTACCTATTATAAATAAATTATATCGGTTTACTTTGAGTTATAAAATGACCGAAATATACCAAGCTGCATAAAAGTGCAAGCGACGCAAGCATGTTGAGATTATCCAAGAATCTTAATGGCAGTGCAACATATTTACGCGTAGCGAATTAAATCAAAATGAGTCGTGTTTTGACTTCAAGCGCTGACATTAAATCATGCACATGATATATGGTTAACCTAAATGGCAGTTCAGAGGGGACACTTTAGATGTCTATCGTCCTAGTTTAGGCACGCGACCAGTCATAACATAACTGCCTTTGAAGCGCTACCGAATCCACATTATACGAATGGTCAACTTTATTATCTTGACCTTCCAACGGGTAAATCCAAGACTGTGACATTAGCTACCTATTCTTTTATATGTTGAGTGTACGTATTAATTAAGTACATTTAATTATTTACCTATAGGGCTAAGCCAAACATACGGACACATAAAATACAAAAAAATTGGTAAGTGATGTTACAGCCTTGTGCATTTACCCTAAAATAGAATGAGTCGCTGCAGTCTGTCTAACCATTATTGTCTATAAAATAAGGAGCACCTTTTTTGAAGTTGGTTGATATGTTTTGCCCTAAAGTAGTAGTTCGGAAAATTAAAAAAAGTAAAATTAAACTTTCATATGTGCGGTCTGCACTTGGCGCTTAAAATGTTCAAATTTCCGAACTTAAGTACTTTAGGGCAAAACTTATCAACCGACTTCAAAAAAAGGAGGAGGTTCTCAATTCGACTGTATGTTTTTATCAGAATAGCAATATTGATAAGCGTCACTTTCGATTAAAATACGTTCCCTTTTTTACTCTCACAGCCTTGGCGCATAAATCATATGCTTATAAAATGCATGAGTTCACTTTTTTGCAAAAAACATTTCCATTCCGCACGCCTCCTATCCATCTTTTTAGGCTCTCTAGGGCACGGCCCACTGGTAAAGAAACCTCTTGTGTTAAGGGCGGTAAATAAGAATTCTTGTACCGCCCGTGGCACACACCTGTGAGGCAAAAAAAGTAAATAAAGAATATATTTTCACTAAACTACTTTAAAATGGTCTAAATCATTTCTCAAAATCAGGGATGACTTAATTTATAAAAGGAATCCGCCGCGCCGCGCTATACCAGTAATTGGAGTTCGAGGCCAAAGATAGTATGAAAATATTGCCACAGTAATAAAATGTTCTTACATTAGTAAATCCTTATTTTCTAAGAACTGGCGTTGAGATATCTTATTTATTGGTAATTTTAATTCTTCAATTTATAGAAACAATATTATTTACTTATTTTCACGTAAATATAAGATATTTTAATAAAATTTAATTATCCGCAATTATTAGTAACAAAGTTGGTATTGCGCTTGTATCACCTCAGGTGTTAATAACATTTGGTACAACAATTTAACCACACATAAATTAAAACCCTATTTCTGCATACGTTTAGGAAATTCCAAAATATTACTTTGTAGCGTGCTTTATGTTCACATTTCGTATTCGTAAAATTTTATTTTTCAAAGATACACCTGATTTCGTACATAATGACACATATTCGCCAGATAAAAAAAAAACATTGTACATATAATATTAGTCAAATATTAGTCAAAATAAAGGCCTCTCGGCTTTTATGACGCCCAAATAATTAGTAAAAGAAAATGCTTAAAATATACCTCTTAGAGTATATAGTATAACCAACTTTGTTCCAACAAAATCTGACAAAGTCATTTTAAACCTTAAAATAAGCGTCAGTAAGTTCAGGACTCAACACTGATGGACTGGTTATAAAGGACTCTTGCTTGGCTTTTATGGGAGGCCACTCGTTTTTTACCCAGGAGTCCTGGTCAGGAGGATAAGTGATAAAGAAGACAAATAAAAAATAAAATACAAAAAATACTCTCATTTTACTTTTCCAAATTTCTTTCCCATAATTTTAACCCGTGGTAAGGCAGGGGCTAACTTAGTAATTTAACCGTACTGTCTTAATAAATATGGCACGCTGTCGTTTGTGTTCACTGGTAATTTAACTTCTTTTTAACCCAGATAAGCCTGAAACCAAAAAATGTGACCCCTGGATTTTTTACGATAAAGTGATAATTGTCAATAAAACACTACAATTATCCAAAAAAAAAGAAAAAAAAAACGGTGTTATAACACCTGGTCGGCGTAAGTGGGTTAAAATAGGCTTTGAAACGTAGGCTCTTATCATTTTAAGTTCTTTACGATACAATTTTGTCATATCAATGTTAGTTTAAAGAAAATGAAAGTTTTTAGGTATTTACGTGTTTTTAAGATAATTCTAGTTGTGACAGCCATATTAAACAAAAAGGTGTACAAACATTACAGTGGTATGTAATGTTTTAATTGCGAATTATTTTAAATAAAAAACATTAATGACAAAAAGGTTGTTGAAACCTGAAAACTTTATTTGACTATGACATAAGAGACTTTGACAGATTTGACAGTAACGCATCTGTCGTAGTTTCTTTGGCCTCGAACTCCAATTAGTGGTGTAGTGCGACGTAATGTTGTATGAAAATCCTTGACAGCCCTAGGGTGTATTGACGCATCTGCGGCGCGCATCGCCGCAGCGCATTGGCGCACTTACCGAACAGGTGAGATGAAAAAATATTTTGAATGGCTTCCAGTAATGATAGAGCTATGTTATTTCCTTATCCTGCACCGCATCACCATAGACTAGGATGCGTAAATCGAGATACTTGCCTCGTGAATATCCTGCGTACGCATTTTATGATGCCCGCGTCCTATTAGCATTTTTATATTAGCGTGGCTGATGAGTGGAAAAGCAGGTTTAAAGCGATATCGTTATTTATCCAGCTTTTTACTTTAAAACACAGCGTTTATCTGAATTTTCAGGTAACCTAAATAATGTGACATGTTGCAATTACGAACCTATATGACTGGCTAAAACTTGTTTTAAAATGAACACTGCTGCGTAATTTTGACGCATAGGTGTATGGTTTATTTTAATCTCCCTCATGCAGTTGATCCCTCAGCCCATTATGCGAATTTATATTATTTTTTTAAAAGAAACAAAGGTTAAGCCCGTTGAAAGGGCAACGGAAGCCCGCGAGCCGCTATTCACGCGGGACTGTTTTTACCCCTTTTTTTTCATATACCACCTTTGAGCGCGTTTCCTTCGCCATTTAAAAGGGCTATTATTCAATTCTTAGTAATTAGGGCGTCGGTAACGACCACCGCAATATCACGCGCCAAATACAATAGGAACCTTTGAAAAGTCACTGCGAATAAATGATAAATACAATACACGTACAATTAGTAGAATAATAGACGCAGAATATCATCATCATCATCAGCCTATGATAGTGCACTGCTGGACGTAGGCCTCTTTTATTAACTATGCGTATAGACGCATTAGGAGGTAAATGCCCATAAGCGTCACGCTGGGCAAGCGGATTGGCGATCGCAGTAATGTGTCCACTATGATGACGCTGCGGCCCATCATCAATCTTTTATCAAATAATGGTCAGTGACACTTCAATCCCTTAGTCGACTCTTACGACACCCGCAGGAGGAGTTGGGGTGATGACAAATGTATTCTTACTGCTGTCACCACACGGCCCAACGCAATGTACGTAATGACGCAGAATATATTGCTTGTTAAATATACCTTCAGTAATTAGTACTGGTGAAATTGTGTTGTGAAATATCACTCTCATAGTCATCGGTTTCGCATCTTTCTACCAATTAGCATATTCAGTTTTTTTCCATACGTCGAACCCGTGTGAAAAAATCAGGCCGCGTTAACAATGTTAACAAGAGCTGATGCAGATATTGGGAGAAAATGGTGTGGTAATTAAACTGCAACGTTGGGAATACTTTCTCTGTGTACTTGTAAGTAGATAGCTGTCGTTGCGGCGTAGTTTATAATTGATCGTAAAACGCCCGCTCTGTTTTTCTCATGGTTATTTTTAAAATGGATTCTTAAAGACAGTTAAGGTGCGTTTAAACCAAAAGATCATTCGCTGTTCTAGCGCCCGTTCTACGAAATCAACCAATCACGTTTTGTGTACCGATCGAATTTCGTAGAGTGGGAGGTTAGAACAGCGAATGCTCTTTTTGTTTGAACGCACCTGTATTGGAGTTCTCATAGCACGATCGATCGGACTAAAGGTGCAACGAAAGGTGTTTGGAGACATGATAACATTATTTCCTAACTCGTGCAGAAAATTAAACTTTGCGCACACTTCGCGTGTGTTAATTCCTCTTTTTAAGGCACTTGTTATGAAAAAAGTTGTTCGATACACGTGTAAAAACTTCTTTTCTACTCGGGTGATAGTCGCCCTCGTTTCACTCGGGCTCCAACTGTCAACCTCGTCGAAAAAAAATTATTTTGCACTTGTAACGAAATGTACTATTGCCGGATAAACATCTGAATGTCGTCTTTATTCATGTGTTACAATTTTATTGAAAACAAAACATTGTGTTTATTTTAGTGCTTTAATAGATACTTAGTTATGTATGAACTTATTCGCATAAAGACTAAATATTATTTAACAACATAATTTAATCCATACAATAGGTACTTATCAATAATTTAATACTGTACAAAGTGTACACGGTTATTAACGTCATGTTTTTGCAGTAGGACGAGTATATGCCTTGAATCTCCGTCAAAGCCGGCAATGAGTCAGTCCGTAGCTTCTCGGAAAGTGAACACGTGATTGGTACTCATTAAGAAAGAATCCCATAAATTATCACGTCACGGCGTCAACGGAATCTGCAATATACTCATTATGAACTAGCGTTACTTGTATGAGAATTTTCTTTTTTTCCATCCATTTTCTCTGCAATCATTTCGTACTTGTAACAATAATTATTAGGTACGTTTGACTTTACGGCAATAAGTATGGCTGTAAAATTAATACGATTCCTCAATCTTAGCATTATACATTAAAAAGGAAAAGCTTTTTAATTTGCCTTTGATAAAAAAAAATATGCCTCGGAAAAAACTAAATTGACAATTCGTTCTTTAAATTTTTTGTATACAAATAGACATTGATTTAACAATTTTGTACACCTCCTAGAATTCTTTATAATTTTCTATCACAATATTCTCGCAACATCTCCATCTCCAGGGTCTTTAAATAAACGCATTAACTAAGTACACCGTCGTTCATGAATCATAATTTGGGAGGAAATTCGGAGAAAATTGTAGGTGTTCGGGATTACCGGCTCGTACAATAACATTTGGGACGGAAAATTCAAATTGCGGAAGATGTCGGTACGGTATCGATTCGTGGACATTTCCGAAGACTGTATCTACACATTGCTAGCGCTATTTAAAGATCTGCCGAAAACTGGCGTTGTGAAGACCTAACAATCCTTAACGAATAAGTGAAATATCTAGAAGATCCTTATATTGGTTACTCCAAACATGATTTTTCCATTGCTCTGCAAGCAAATAGAAAAGCACTCGAGGTGTTTTGAAGTTCACAATGTTTTATTTCACGCATTCTCAAGGACCAGTTTGCGAGTAGACTCGAATGTATCATATATTTCTTACAGATCTTGAGATCAAGTTAATTTTGCTAGTAAATAGCCTGGGGGTTTGTGAAGGTAGCTGTTGTTATTGGGGTCTCGGAGGATTTATGAGGTCTGTGGTGCACATTGTTGCTGATTGATCGTGATTCCCAGTAGGGTCTAGTTAATGTATTGTGAATGCCTTTGGGGACCGCAAATAATTTGATTATATTTAATTAAATTCATGTAAAGCAAAAAGTTTTGACGTATTCAATTCGTGTTTCGAGTGTTTCGACTGAACTCGTAATGCTCGAAACTCAGTGCTTTTCAGTTAGGGTTTGAGTGTTAAGGAAGTTTTTTTATCTTCGGAAGCCGTTTTTTCCGAAAACAAAGTGCATCAATATGACTTTCAAATATTTAAATATTGATCTATCAATTGGTTTTCAACTTCACCTATCTAAATGAAGATACCCCGAGCAATAAAGTGATCATAGTTACGTTGGTTATGTTTCTACATTTATTTAAAGGTATTAAATCCTACATAATAACCGAAGAAAATATTACCTACATAATAACTTTAATATACTGACTGGTGTATTGCCAACAAATAAACAAACGGTTTTTACGGTTTTGTTGTAATTGGGACTGCAATCTGCAGCCGTGTTATTGTGTCGCAGTAACGAGTTGGCACATTTTTCTTTGTTTACCTGAAACTAGTTTGTCTATTCATCAAGCCTTTATAGAGTAAAGAAGACAGTCTTACGGAAATAAAATTGTACCTATAGGTACTGGTTTCTGGATAAGCTTCCGATTTTCACAAGGACAGTTGTCATACTATATTTTTTACCCAATAAATCGGCTAAAGTCGGGTGGATAGTATCTTTTACAATGCTTATAAAATGCTATTTTTAAGGGTAAACTTATGCACAGAAAGTGATACTTTTCCGCACTCGTGCAGGAATAAATTTTCATAGTATATTTTCGCACGGCTGGTACTGCCAAGTAAGGTCCGACCGAGATCTCGGTCTCGGTCTCGGTCTCGGCATTCTCGGCAAAAATCGAGCCGGGATATCCCTCTCGGCTCTCGGCCAAAAATGGCCGGAACTCTCGGCCGTGGCCGAGATTCGTAATGAGCTGTAATTGGCGAGCTTGACGCCATCTCGCGAACATACTGCGATTTTATTGGTGTCATATTGACATGAACTGACTTCAATTTCAGATTAAAATGAACGGAAGGAATAATTTAGAGTACCTAAGCGACCCCTATCGATAAAATACCTAAAATTCGAATACCGGTTTTTGGGGTACCTACATAAAAAAGAACAAAAAAAATTGCTGTATTTAGTTTGTTGTTGGACTTACTATAGGTATTTGCTAGGGATTTTTTATGTAATTTATACGTTTTTTATCCTTTCTACCAAGTCTCGGTCTCGGTCTCGGTCTTGGCCGAGACTAAAATATGGGTCTCGGTCGGACCTTACTGCCAAGATACTCGGTTTTACGTAAAATGTTGTATGACACACACACTGTTTTACTCAAAATATTTATAATTGTATTTTCTATTTTCACAATAGGTACTACGTACGCTCGCCGCACGCCGCTTTTCTATTGTTTTTTCTTAACTTTTTAAAAGTATATAAACTGGGTCATGTCAAGGCGGGAACACATGGGGTACCAGTATCATAAAATAATAAAGTATCGCCTAATTATAATATTCGCTTACAATTTGCAATTCCGCACTAAAAAGACGATTTGACAATGCATAACGCTCAGAAAGTGCTCTTTTTAAGGGTAAACTTATGCACAGAAAGTAATATTTTTCCCCACGTGTGCAGGAATTAATTTTTATAGTACTTTTCCTCATTACCTGTTTGGAGTGATTGGTACCTGCCGAGACAGTCTGCTTTCCCTCACATAATGCATTGTAAAATGTTGCATGATAAACATGTTGAAATGTAGGCTTTTTTATAACTCGTGTCGGTTTTAAAACACTCCCTTCACTCGTGTTTTATAGTCACCGACACTAGTCCTGAATAAAGCCTACTTGACACACTTGTATCATAAATAACTATTTTTAGTACAGATGGTGTACTTTTTAGGCTCTACTGCGAGAAGTAGGTCATTTTACATCGGGTTCAAAACTTCGGAGGGCCATCTGTACTAAAAAACGTCGTACGAGACACGTGCAAAAACGAAATTCGATTTAAAACACTCTCTATCGATCATGTTTTAAAACATCGCCACTCGTTTCGAATTTCATGTTTTTCGCACTTGTGTCGTAATGTACTATTCTCAAACATGCAATGAAATATTGATGTTACGTTCCTTATAATGCGAAGGCTGCAAAGTACGACGTTTCAGGTAGGACTAGGACAATAGGTCATTAATGGAATTTAATACAATCCTGACATTCTGCCACTATGCAATACTATGTACCTATATATGTATATAAAAAATGTAGATTTTTCGTTATTTATTTCATTGCATGTTTGTTAAAAGCACTATACATACATACCTCGGCCGGAAATG
>JALPQI010014360.1:0-25370 GCA_025490895.1 Thaumatotibia leucotreta | reverse complement strand
CCCGCTAGTATTAAAGGATAAACGAGCGCCTTACGAACTAGTGCGGGGAAAACATCTTTGTTGGTACCCAAGGAAATAAATAGTAACTTTTTTTTATATTTCCAAATGAACGCATAAGGCTGAGAACCGTCCATTAAGTGAACGTTAATTGGTAAGTATTTAGTTTGCAAAGGGCAATCTTGTTCGATATCATGAAGTCAATTATTGTATCTAAGAAGTTCTAAACTTTATACCAGTAATTAAATCACCATCAGCGCATTTCTAGAACCGCTCGTTTGAAACACGCCGCGATAATTACATGATCTAGGAAAATCGCGCACGCGTGGGAATCCGATCTCGGCGCACACGACGTTTTCCTTGATCGCCGAGAATCGGCGGAAAAAGCCGACGGCCCGCCGATTCCGGTGCGACTGGCTTTCTTAATAAGACCTCGTTGACGAGCTCTATAATCGTATTCCATGGGAAACACTTCTCTACCTCTATACTACAGTTTCTAATGCGGTGCTTTTTTATAGCGACGGACGAGACCATTAAGTCAATTAATAAAAGCAAATAATATGCAAATAATGGCGGTTTCCTCGATAGCGCACATCCGCTATTTAACTCCCAACTAGAAACCTGAATAACTCTAAAGAGAAGTCAGTTAAAACTGTGGGAGTGAATTTAGTTTCTGTTGACTGAAGGGCGCCCAGTCCTACGAAATTGTCATGTAGGTCGTTGAAGTAAATACATTCATGTCGTAACTAAGAAAACTGTTACTCGGCTGAGTAGATTGGGAAAAGTCGTAGGTTTTTCACACCTACATAACACCTGTATGTAGGTACCCCTTTGCACACGAGTAGTGATGTGCCGTTCCCGGGAATATTCCCTACGAGGGAATATGCCCGGAAACATTCCCGGGAATATGCCCACCCAAAGGGAATATAGGGGAATATTGAAATTGTGTAATTATACAAACTTCATTTTTCGGAATTACGCTAAAAAGTAAATCTTAAACCGTGTAACTGGATAATAAACGGAGTAACTTACATAATATAGGAAATTCCCAATACTCCCGGGCATATTCCCATTGTTCCCGGGAATATTCCCAATGTTACTGGGAATATTCCCTTGGTTAAAATAATTCACATTTTAAGAGAGTATATCTTTATTACTCAAAAACGTTACAAATTATTACAGGTTTAGTTTTAAGTACAATTAAATTTATACTTGTAAAAAAAAAGTAAAATACCAAAATAAAGGAAAAAATCGTGGCATGCACATAAAGTAAAAAATCGTAAAAATTATAGGAAGCAATATTAACTAATCATCACAGTTCAATTTATTCCGTGCTCAATGCTCATACTGCTCATCGATGTATTTGGTATTTCTGCTGTGATTGAGTTTTGGCTCGGCTCTCGATATTGAGTAGGTGGCGAGTGGCGACGTCGAACAACCGGGTACATCAGTCGCTTCACTTGAGCCACTATTTGATTTGTTTTTTCTACGTTCTTAAAAAAAACACTACACTTCACATGGTGTCTTAGAGCATTTAGCTAAGTGGCAGGCGAATTTTGTGGCATTTTTGTACGTATACATAGTATTGCAATAATTGAATTGCAACAATAAGTTAATATTTCAGCCTATATAATGTCCCACTGCTGGGCACAGGCCTCCTCTCATGTATGAGAGGGATTGGGCTATAGTCCCCACGCTGGCCCTAAGCGGGTTGGGAACTTCACATACACCTTTGAATTTCTTCGCGGGTGTATGCAGGTTTCCTCACGATGTTTTCCTTCACCGAAAGCTAATGGTAAATATCATCTGATATTCCGTACATAAGTTTCGGAAAAACTCATTGGTACGAGCCAGGATTTGAACCCACGACCTCCGGATTGAAAGTCAAACGTCTAAACCACTGAGCCACCACCGCTTAACAATAAGTTACTTTATTGTTAACAGTTCGCGTGGTGAAATGTTCAAAAACTTTGCTCTTTGGCTTCATGATTTAAGCTCATGTACGAACGTATTCACTGCACTAGATCCATAAGAAGACTGCAGATGTAGTGAATAATGCCTTATCTATCTTCGTATTTTTACGGAAACGCCCGATCATGTCATGCTTACTATGTACACAACACACTGACCCACAAGCATGAGTGAGATAGCATAGCGTGACGCACTCGGGCGTTTCCGAAAAAAATACAAATTACAAAGGTAAGAAAGACTTTATACACTACATTTGTAGTGCACCACGTGGTCGTCATGTTATTACTTTTAAAAGCAAATGAAACGTCTAATATTTGATATAAATTGAAAAAATTAGAGAAAAAAATATGAAATTAAGTACATGCGTTCTGTAAAAAATGGAATTAAAAAAACAAACACTTTATAATCAAAAATATCTCAAGTAAATATAAAATTCAACTAGATAGGAAATAAACTACAGAACCCTAAATATGCAGTTTTTGGTAAACCTCGTTTCTACCGTATACCTACTTTGAATTACATTTAAATTCTACTAAGATTTTAAACAAGGAACAATATTCCGTTTCCGATATTCCCTTGTCAGGGGAATATTCCCGGAAACAAGGGAATATTCCCGGAAATATTCCCGTTGGGAATATTCCCATTCCCGGGCATATTCCCGCGGCACATCACTACACACGAGGTACAAAAACCTACGCCGCCGAGACAATGTAGGTGCAACGTGATCGACAAACATGCCCCACTAGCAGGTAAAAGTCAATTGCGTAAATTATGTGGTACGTAATTCATGTTTCATAATAGAAATGAGATCGTGCTGTTTGTGATCGCAGATTCACTTCTTACTAAGCCGAAATTAACTTGCAATAATACCAATTAGCAGCCGTTACCATGATGTACACTGCAGTCATTTTACTCTAGGTTTGTAATTGTTACAACTTTGCCGCGTGTTAATCCTATAACTGCTTAAAATCAATCCCGTTTTTTGATAGCACATACTATATTGAATAATCATTAGAGAAAACAATAGAATTGTGTTTTCTGGACGAGATAAGTGGCGTCTCACGTACAGTCTCAATGCAGTCACGTAATAAATTACGTAGTTAGTGACATTTACAGAGCAGATAATTACCCGCTCTGATGTTCTAATGTCGGAAGGTAATATCGTCATCCATCCAACTAGAAAAGTGATAATTGAGCCAAAAAAAACCGTTTAGACAAGACGTCGCCCGCGCACTGGCCCATACGCGCCACTTAGCAAGCTAGCACTTAGCAATTTGATTTGCATTGAATACTCATATCCTTTAGCAAACAT
Source organism: Thaumatotibia leucotreta (assembly GCA_025490895.1). Taxonomy (NCBI): domain Eukaryota; kingdom Metazoa; phylum Arthropoda; class Insecta; order Lepidoptera; family Tortricidae; genus Thaumatotibia; species Thaumatotibia leucotreta. The sequence continues at coordinate 22,090 of JALPQI010014360.1, read as the reverse complement.
CGGTTCAAAGCCGAGATTCATTGAATACACTTCAATGTCAAATATTCCGTTCTACGATTCCATTCATCAATCCGTGACTGTGCGCTAGGCGGCGGAGTTGTTTATTCAGTTGGAAACATTCGAACCGCTCTGATGGGATCGCTTTGTGTCGAGTTATCAAAGACCTTCCGTTTTGCCAAATTGAGACATCGATTGAGCTCATTGAGCCTGAGATATCTTTCTGATTTCTAAGGCAGGTTATGTTACCGTGACGGACGATAAAGCATGTTTCTACTTAGGTAATATATTGTTGCATTGCAAAAGCAGCGATTGCTCTTGTAATAAATAATAAAGATTCAGCTACTGGTTACCAGCGCGCCTAATCGACAGTAGATTGTAGATTAGAAAATTGAGAAAGAATGTAATCTTTGACCTTTTACAAAGACGATGGTCAGACGGCAATATTGAGGCAAGATTGGCTCCGCGTTCACGCGTTGACGCATTGCAGACGCCCGATGCGGCTAATGGACCCATTCATCATAACGATGGAACCCCAGAAACCTCGTATCAATTTTCCTCGCGCACATTTCAATATCTATCTTATCTCGTTTAAAAAGACCTCATCTCCAAAGCACGATTAAAGCGTCATACGATCTTTTGAATGTCGTTTAACAGTAAATTCGTCAGTTCGCGAGAGGCAAACCGGGCGCTTAGTTGGTCGCCTTGTAAGAGTTGTAAGTTGTAGTACTTGTAGTGCATCGCATTCGCGGTGAAACCTAGTGTTACACACGCACTCAATGGAGAGCGGCTTCATTCATTTAAGCAGCGAACGTAACCAACGCCGACTCTGGCGCGCGGATTTATTATGTAATTTATCTATTTTTTGAACTAAACTAATCAACACAAACAAGCACCGAGACTTCTTGTTCTTGACGGTAAAACCATTAAGCGATTCTGTAATTATAATCAATCATACACAAATTACATGTATACATAAGATGAAATTTGTAAAGTGATACACTAAATTCTTGTGAAATTGTTGGATAGGTACCTACCCTTTCTTGTCCAATACGAAAGAGAATGAAGAGTTGCTTATCTATGTTCGCAGTTTCGCACTATGGTAAAGCGTACTTGCTAAGTATGACGTTGCCAAAAACAGGACGTGGTCGGACGTGAGCGTATGCTCGCCGGGCGTCCACACCACAGTCTAAATGAAGAGTTTTATGTCGGAGCACGCCGTTTGGTCGGCGGAGACCTGGCTTCGCGGGTCTTGCCATTCATTTCACTTCACCTACAAATACACTGTTTCACAATGTTAGGTCGGTATGTACCCTTAACAAGCCAATGCTGGAATATGTAGATAATTAAATGGTGTTTATATTGAGATCGGATGATGTATCTTGCTCGATGTTGAAAATATTATGGAACAATGTTGAGTCTGTAGCAATGCGGGAATTTTATTAAGTTATGAAACGATCTGTAAAGCAAATCACCAAACAATTAATAAAGTTCTATCAACAACTGCTTAAGTATCAAACGGAGCTATAAACAAACTGTTAACTTTTAGCATTTCTCATAAAATCGTCGTTTGTGTATTTATTGAACCGTGAACCTGATTAGAGCCGGAATCTGCGCGAAATTCCTTCATGTTCACGTTGAACCTAATTGGAGCTTTCCGTTTTGTTCCGCCCACGAAGCGCCGGCTCCTTTCGCGATAACATTTACTAACTATAAATAGGTAGCAACAGCAACATTGGAATATTTTATGGTCTAAATGTAATGACGCCTACGCGACCCGCCCCGCACCACGCCGCCCGGCGTCGCTGTCAGACTCTATATCGGTGCGTTGTGTATTGATGGTGAAGGAAACATCTATTTCTGTATACGGATCACATCCGCTCGCAAAGCCTACGTGGGAGTTCCGCACCATCACCCAACAACTCCCGTCCTCGAGGATTGCGACTTCGTTTTTCATTTGATCGCCGACAAAGGACGCTGCGCTCGTAGGCGAGACCTTGGCGCGGCCTCCAACCCGCGCGGGTAACCTTTTAGCCACGCGACCCTTGTAATATTTGGAGTGCGAATAGGCCACCCTTATCAACCCGTGCTGACATTTAAGTGCTTCGAAAATATCAGAAAGAACTCAAATAAAAAACCAAAAAGTTAAATTTCATGGCGAGCATGGCAGATCGCTGGTCCGAGCGACGGCGGTCGTGACGTCAACACTGACGTCGTCTTGCGTGAGTTCATTCAAAAGCCGAACCGCGGTCACGGTCAGATTAGCCAATCTTGAACCAAATCACTCCACCCTCCACTACCCGACCCGTGCCCGACTTACGTCAAAACACAAAAGAAACGCATTTAAATACCATTAATTACACCCGCCCGTCACCTACCCGCAGGTATTTCCACTTCACCCAATTAGGTCGCCCGATTTAACCCATCTATTTTATGTTTCGTTTGATGGAAGATATAACTACATACATACGGCAGTCGTTGAATGCATTCCTCCGTTAAACTAATTTAACTTATTTTATTTACTAACTTGTGCTTTAGAATTGTGCAGGCTTACAACTTTATTTCTGACGCAATCGACTGCTCACATATTTTCTTTCATTGCTTATCTGTTATCTCTGTATAACGGTGTGGTCATTCTATTTTGTGCTCTGGTGTTGGGTTTCGAACCAAACGCTACCTGAGACGCGAGGCTGAGATCTCGTAATATCATCCTCTACACTCTACAGAGCCCGTCTTATATTTTATGTATGGCATCAAGACGTGAGATACGTAAGGCGCGGCTTATACAAGGGCTACCTTAATTGTAATGGAATAGCAGCGATGGACTGGACCTATATATGTTGAATTGAAGATTGAGGATCATTTCATAGCAGTGTTTTCTGTTACTCTATTATATTACATGAACCTTAAATTAGTTTTAGTCACATCTCCCTACATAAAACAATTAACTGCCACAGATACATGTTTGATTCTCAATTAATGAATTTATTTCCGTAAAAGGGAAAACTGAAAAATGGTATCAACTTTGATTTGATATCTGTGCTTGAAATTACTAGTTACGTTTAAAATATCCACAAAACTGTTTACGTTTTTAACCCGTAAATTGACAAAAAAAAACGTGCGTTCTAGTCTCCTCGCCATTGTGTAGAGCAGAAAAAAACATACGACATTGTTAATTTAGGGGTTAAGGTTAATCTAATATTGCCATATTAAATAAATTTTACCCATGTAGACATAACGTTTCGAAGCGTGAAACGTATTTTGATTGAAATGACTTTGCTATGAGTACGTAATCGTCGTCGTCATTCTATAGTCGTCGCCATCGCTGCACCGCGTTCCGGCATTGCTCCTGTATACCCGTCGCCTTAGCCCGACGGCCGGCGGACGCAACCGCGGGCGACCTCGACATACTTACTGTACCTGCTATATTTCACGCCACCACGAACTAGACCATACTGCCAGGTGCACCAATCACTTCACCAACGTCGGCTTCCTAATCTGTATCTGTATCACTAAACCTTTAAAACGAACCGCTGCGCCCACTGACTAGATTGTATCGTTATAGTTGCCGATTTCTAAGAATTAAGTTTTGACAGTTTAGAAATGAGCCTTACATATATGACGTTAAGACTATCGGAAAAATGGTTCGTCTTACCGTGATATAAATAAGGATCAATTTATAACTGTCACAACGACAACACAATAAGATTTTATGTTTTATACTATCCTTGTTCAATAAAGTAAAGAAAAAATCAGTCCCCGATCAATAAAAATTTGTAAAAAAAATCAGTTCAGAAAATCTAAAAACTTGTACTTACTAATAAAAATGTAATAGGGTAGGTAGAATTTTATAAAGGAGTCCTTTTATAAATTTGTAGCTATCCTATTATAGAACTAATGTTCTGCCTATAAAGTAAGCAGAAGGATATAAACTCACAATGTATAAAATCGAATAACTACTATCTGTTTAAACTCTCAGATTAATAACATTTGCTTTGCGTGAAAACGACGAGTTAAATCCTTTAACCGGGCTCGTTAGTCGTCCTGCGCGGATGGGAACTAGTAAGGTGGGCATTAAAAAACCGTCCCTTGCAACGGTCATTGGCAGCGGGCCGCATTCCAGCGGCGCGGGCGCACGGCGCACGCCCACTCGGCGCAAGGCAGCGCTGTGCTGCCCGATTAATCTTCGCTAACCAACTAACCACGCCGCAGCCTCAACTCAATCTACATCCTTGGCTTGTCGAGTTCCCGAATACATTAAAAAAACCCAAAATTCTGACAGCTACTTTTCCGTTTGCTGGATCAGAATCGTGCTACAATATCTTGAATAAATTTAAATTTCTCAAAGCCTGTCTGAACAGTTATCACTTTCTGACTGACGCTTGCTACTCAAACAGCGAAGGTTGCATTACATACATGAATTGTCCTTTGTTATTGAAATCTGCGGGGTTTTGTTATTGTAATCCTTTCACAGCATCTTGTTGACCCTTTCGCCACACGTTATTTTCATATAACATTGTGTGATGTTCGTAGTGTCTATGTATATCTAATATATTATCAATACATTTGATAAATCAACAACAAGCTAGCTAATAAGATTTACAAATTGTCGTTTGCTTATGTGTGTGTTCGTGTATACCTTGTACTTACGTTAGGTGGTTGCGATTGTGAAGCCTTCGGACGGCTCTGGTTTAGGACATGTGTGCGGGCGGCGGCCCGGCCGGTGCCCACTTAGGAGTTCATTAATAACGCGGGCCGGCGTGTCACGGCTTCCGGCCGCGCGGCCCCATTCAAACACATTCGATTCGCACGACGCTGTCGCAACTTACACAATGCAGCCTACTACCACTGCCTACTATACGCGCCTTTTCAATGGACAGGTTTCGTTCAACATGCTGTTTTAATTCTGATTTAATATTATATTTTTCACGGCCTTGCTTGATCTTAAAAGTTAATTTGTGTTATTCAGAATAGACGTGTGCGCCGCGCCGGCGTCACGCCGCCGCCGACCTTTTTTGCCACGCCGCCGCCGCCGACTAATGGTCGGCGTGAAATCGGCGTGGCCTTGATTGATTAACAGAGTTATTTCTTATGGGCTAAATACTACACACTAAGCTTCGTATTTGCTTTATGTATCTATATAATGCTCTTATGTAGGGAATTTACTGTGAACCTATAAGTTGCTTTCGAGTATTATCACTCATTACCCGTAAGTTCTTTGGCTCGACAACTTCCAGCCTCCTGAACAAGCCGGTTTCGATTTCTAGAAAAGCTTTAGCACCGTAAATCACATACACAAGCAACGTCAGGATATACCGAGAGGTATAACTTGCCCCTCAGGTTAGCGTTCGTGTTCGTGGTCTATGAAGCATTTGAATTGATCTAGACCTGGGCTGTACTACAGTATTTTCAGCGGTAGCAAGTACACTACTCTTCATTGCGTTGATAACCCATTTCTGGGGGTTGTGACTTATCAACTCATCAATTTCTCTTTCACGATCTTCCACCAACCACTTTTTCACCCAATTTTCCGCAGCGTGGATCACTTCAGCAACTCGAAAGTTGAGTGAGGTGCGGATCCGATCTCTCCAGCGCATGGGGATCCTTCTTCTCGACCTTTTCTTTCCAATCTTTCTAGTGGCAATAAGTTTTTGGAGGTCTTCTCCAAGTTTGCGGGCTATGTGTCCAAAGAACAACCAACCAACAAATAGTAGAACAAGTAAGCCAAACCATGACCTCTTAAATGCAATTCAGTTTACGTTCGGTTAGCCAATTTTAGACAGTTATTCTATGCAACTGACACATCGCGATTCAGGTTAGGACCTAAACTGAATCGCATTAGGAGATCGTGGTAGCTCCCTAGTTCGTCTTAAAGACCGGTATTCGAAATCCAGACCATTGCAGCGGCGATTAAGACAGGGAGATGTATTGACCCCAAAACTGTTTACTGTTGCTTTGGTAGATGTTTTCAAGATTTTGGACTGGAATGGGATGGGCTTGTCATTAACTTCGGTTGGCCGACTATAAAGTTATATTGACTAAAATCATGGATAACTACCCAATGAGTACGAGTGAGGCGAGCTGGCGCGCCTCTGTGCAGCCCTAAGTGGAGTTCGGCGCTTTCGACCTTCGCAAGGGATCGAAACTAATCGGAAGGCCACAGAGTGTCACACTAAACCATTGTATCAGCATGGGAACGCTAAGCTCTGGCAGCTCGGCCTTCAGCCTCGTCACCTGGCGTGCCTCTGTGGGAAGCTCCAGGCCTTCACCCTTACGCCAAACTGGGCCTTCGCGATCTATTTAGATAGAGAGACGTGTTTGCGCGCCTCTGCGTGAGATGGGTGGGTGGGCCTTCGCTGGCGTTAAGACGGTTGGGAAGCGTAATTGTATAGGAGAGCATTGAAATCGTGACACTTCGGGCCTTCGGCCTTCGCGGGCTTGACGCCTCGCCATCGTGTCTTCGGCCCTCAGTTTCGGCTTATTTAGATACTAGGGCAGATAATAGATCTTATTGTGATTAAGAAAGTAAAAGTTTAAAAGATGTACGTTTATATGGAGAATTTTGTGGTTGTAAAACATGGTTATCATTTTTGTTGCATATTCAAATGTAGTTAAAATGTAAACTGAACAACTGTTATTTCAGCGTTAAATCTAAATAAGGCCAAACACTATAACTTAATGAAAATAAAACAAGTCTGAGAAGAAGCATCTAGCGGGCCAGCAAGGCGGTGGCAACTGCTGTTCGTTACCGCTGCAATTTGGGTGGAGAGGAGCCATTTTGTTGTGCTAATATAAAAAAAAGCATTCATGTATTTGCAATGGATCCGTATTATCCGAAGTATCCGAATCCGCTGATTTTCGATATCCCCATTATCCGAATCCTGAAAATCGACGGATGTTTCAAACCCTAGTTGAGAGCCGCAGAACTGGAAGCACCAACATAACTCAAATAATTCATGAACTGAAATGGCAATGGGCTGGAGATACATTACTCGCAAAACTACCGGTGGGGCAAGTGATTATTTAGTGGCAAGAATATACTGGTCGACGCAGCATAGGGTGCCTCCCAATATGATGGACCGATCACCTGGTAAAGATAGATGGAATCCAATGGACGTGGGCTGCGCCCTATTTATCCTTATGGCATGCTATGACAGGGGATTAGGGAGACCTAATTTGAATAGGGCTAGTCCAAACCCAGTTAGGCACTGTTGAAAATATTATGTTAGGACATGGTGGGAAGAGAAAACTGATATGTACTGATCAGATGTTGGATAAGGTGGTCAGTGGTGGTGTTTGATGAACATTTATATTGTATTTATCTAAATTATGATAAATGATAATATTGAATTCCGCTTTTTTATTCATGTGACCTTGCCGCCGATTTCACGCCGAAATCACGCCGCCGCCGCCGACTTTTCAGCAAACGCCGCCGCCGATCATTTTCAGATCGGCGCACACGTCTAATTCAGAATGGGTAGGCGTGTTTGGAATCTATCTTTGGCCGCGGGCTGTTATCGTCGCTGCCTGTAAGAATGAAACGCTGCAGGCGTATCTGCTCCCTTTTGTTCAGGAGGGACGCCCACAGGTTTTCACCATGAATAAACAATTTATTAAACGTCTATTTTCAGCGATGAGTATGTAGCTTTGTCTGATCTCGGCTCTGCTTAATGTATATTAATAAGGGGTAATATTTTTCTTTTTAATGTACATGGGTCTGGCATACTCTGTCTCTGTAGCCTGTTTATATTGATATATCAACGCGTTTGAACAACGTAGGTATCAATTTATCACATTGGTCAATCACCTTTTTCTTGTCACTAGTTATATACGGTTTCGTTCTAATGGGTAGCCGTGAAATCACAGTTTAATAGCATTAAAATTTACATAACTTAGATTTTTTGCTAGTTACGTAGCGTTTCCATAGTGGATCACCCACTAATCATGCTAGTAGAGCGTGCTGGATAGTTTCTTGTAGCAAACTATGCAATTTTTGTCCCTTCGGTGACAGGAAAAAAAAGGTGATTCTCCTCACCGATACTATACGGAGGCTCTTGGACTTGGGCCTGTGAGATCTATTTCTCTCTGACATTCACAAGGTACATGTAGTAACCTAAGATCGATAGAAACCTATTTATTATGGGAGCGTCAAGACCTAAAGCTTCCGAATAAAGCTGAGCTATAGTTTGACTCGATGATTTCTACTAATTCATTAATTAATTATCCCTGAAAGCCCCCCGCGTTAATAATCATGTCACCAGAATTCCGAGTAAAGCTTTTCGTATTTCGTAGGGCGTCGTTATCATCGGTCGCCGGAAAGCTGCCGAGCTATTGATCGACATTAGGAACCTATTCTATTGTTCTTTCCAGTTCAAGATAAACTCAATTGTTTGGAATTATTCCAAGACATATTCCAGGTATCGTGCCGGTTTGCGGAAGTGAGTCGGCCATGGTTGTGTAACGTGGGGTGAGTAACGGCCTGCGCGGCCCTCCGCGCAGCACCGTGACTAACTGACAACTGTCTTATGGAATGGACAATACGTAGTAGTATACCATACAATGACATAATGTACCTACTCGCAAACTCAGAATTCCAAGCAGAACAGACTGATGAATCTTCTGATATTGCGAACTTCTCATTAAATACGAGTATGACTTCACTAAAACGATCTAAGCTTAAAATCTGAATATTTTTCACATAGTAATAGCGCTGTAATTTAAAATAGGTATGTCTGCCACGCCGAAAGGGTTATAATTTTTTTCGCAGAGACAAATTGATCTTGCTTACGCATCGAAAATCCCTATCAAAATCTGCAGAGCAATTTTCGAGATTCTCAAAGTAAATAAATATAGATATAGAAAATAATTGCTCGTTTAAAGGTATAGTATAAGATATCTGAAGTGAAATATTATACGCTAAAGAATTGAAGAAATGCTTCAGGAGACGTCAAGTGGATTCTTATCTTGGAATAGCTACGGTTAATTACGAGTAGAGTACCGACTACATGCTTGTGTTCAAGTGTTGTGTTCAATGAACATCCGCAATGAAACGCCATACATTAAAACTTCAACTTACGTCATTAATGCCTAATACGAATAAACGATCTTAATTAGTCTGACTCAGAATTCTTCAACAAATGGAACGGTGGCACTTAATTGCGTAGTGTCTCGTTTTTCCCCAGTTATAGCGTGTGTCGATGACATCATGTCACTTGTCGAAATGAATGAGTTATTCGTTACCAGCAGACGGCTCCTCGCGATCAATCGAGGCGTCGCCGTGATTGCCAGCCGCCGCGTGGGTTCCCCTGAATGGCTCGCCCACGCTCGCCCACGCGCCACTCTGCCTACTACCACATACCTCCACGTACATTATGCTATGTACAACCTACTCCCACGCCTTTGTTTCTCGTAAATAATTATCTGATGACCATTCGCGTATCTGATTCAATTTGATGCTCATGCTCATCAGCGCGACTCCCTCGGGGGCTTTAGTGAAATTAATAATCTATCGCCGCCCGCGCTCTCGTCCCGGCCATCGGAATCTGATTAGCCTTGGACTTTGCCATAAATAAATTATTATCCTTCGTATCTCATTACTTGCGCACCTACATAATTGTGTTAAAATATAGCTCCCCTTTAAGCTAGACCTTTTACCATGTTAGAGATAATTTTATTCTTAACGATCCTCCTCTAAAATAATTGAACGTGTGAATAAGATAACACTTCGTGTAAATAAATACAAATATTTCTAATGTATTTATTCAAACGAATGTCAGTGTACATTGTACTAATATTTCTCAGAAAAATACAATATTTACGTTACAGATTATTTCTATCCCTAAGCTTAGTGATTGTAAATGCAAAGATCGTATTTGAGGCATGTCTATCCCTACACGTGCACAAATAAAAACATAAATTAAAGCAGTAGATAACTCCATAAACTTACAAGATAAGTATGTACTTAAATTATTTTTTTATATACTATCTGAATTTTAACACATTCAGCGTTGAATATAATATATCACTTTGATACATTAAACTCTACATAACAACACATTAATTATGGAAGGGAAAAAATTGTGATTCAGCTAGCGTAGCGCTTGTGGTCAAGCGGTAAAACGTACTGCTGCTACGTAGGGGTCGTGGGTTCAATTCCCGGCTGGTACCAATGAGTTATTCAAAAAACTTATGTACGAGATATTGTTTGCAGTGCTTTACGGTGAAAGAAAACATTATGAGGAAACGTGCATACTGCATCCGCTAAGAAATTCAAGGGTGTATGAGAAGTTCCTAACAAGATTTGAGCCTACGTTGGGACCACGCAAAATAGGCATTTTTGACGTCAAGTTGCGGAAATTGTCTACAATATAATACAAAAAATGGGTTACTCTGGAGTTGTAATTATATGAATACGTATAGAATGTACAGTCGGCTTCAAAGAGCCACCCTACTGTATTTTAATAAGGTGAAAAAGTGTAAAATACTGGATATACATCTTGTACTGGTTAACTGTACATGGACAGACTTATAACTTAATAAGTTAGTAACAAATGTCTCATGTCAATAGGTACATTCCTACTGAGTAACTTAATAATTAATTAGTCACCAATAAACCATTCACTGCATCAGACTAGAAAAACATCTATCAAGTCTCAAGTTGAAGTTATTGAACTGTAGAAAGTTGCTTGGTAGCCTAGGTGTAGGTAATCCGCCAGACTAGACTGCATCCCCATAATCCTTCCCCGCCGGGCGGATTGTCTCAATGAGAGCCTTGACGTAGGTACTTGCTTTCCTGTGAATTGGCTCCTACTTCATTGATTGACACTAAAGATACCTAATGGCTCCTCATTATAGCACTATATCATTATCATTAGCTATCTAAATATGTACCTATAGCGAAAATACTAGGCTTAATTTTGGCTAGAAGTTAAGTCTGCCCAAGGTGCTTTGTCCAGCCTATATGGTATGAGGAATATATTACTAAATTGCTCAGGGAGCAGCTGTTTCGCTGTCCCTTAATAATGGGTTTCTGCGGAACTTTGCAGAAACAGATGTTATAGAACTCATAACAGAACAACGTAGGCGTGATGTTCGATAACATTATCTAGTTAGGAGTTAATTAGTGGCGTTCGGCGGCTGCGGAGCGTAGGCGGGCAGGACTGTGGCAGGCGGGAGCGCTGATCTAATTTGATAGCTTTCAAAACAGCAAACTGAATGGCGGCGAGACGACTGTGATGGCGGATTTGGAAGTGTCCCCCACGCGGCTGCGTGGGCGACCATTGAGCCGCGGGGCCGGGGGCAGGTGAATGGCGCCCCCTCCCCCATTCAGCTCCTGCATCGATCCGCGCCGCGCGCCGCTACCCACACTACGACCCTCTCCCGGCTACAACATACCGACTTTACATAACAATGCCTACCACTACCACTTCAATTTTTGTTATCCTGCTAGAACTCCGAGCCTGCCACGTGCACTGACCGAGGAGGACAACCCTCATTATTGGATTACCTCGTTCATTAGGTTTCATTAGACCGACGACCCAGTCAATGACAACCCTTAATTTTAGGGTACATGAGGACACTAACCTCAATGCTAAGTCTATCTCTCAAAGGCGCTGTTATTTTTATACAGGGTACTTATAAACAGTCTGTTACTTCGTATTACAGTGAGTCTTTATGCAGTATACTCAGACTTTCTGAAGTTGTGTCTCACAGTTACGTACAATAGTAATTTCAGACTTACAAGTATTTTATTTCCTCTCTCATAAACGCATTTTAATTAAAGACATACAACAAAAGAGGAAACAGATGATTATGTAGGTAATCTACAACAAACATCGTGTAGTTGGCCTCAATCTCGATTTTGACTAGTAAAATGTCAAATAATTTATTACGCACTGCTCAAATTTTTCGTATTCACTAATTACTACGAAAAATGCCAGTTAGTAGAAACCAGAAAAAGTATATCCATCTTTCTTTTTGGGATGGTAATATGAGCATAAGAAAAAGCCAGTATGATTCTCTCTCACTACGCGCAAAAAAGACAAATCCTAGCCAAACTCATCTGATATAAAAAATGAAACTAAGGTAATTTTGTTCGTATTCCAGGTCGCTCCGTATCTCCGGGTCGGGCTGCGAGGAGGCGCTGTCGTCGGGCTCGTCGTCGGAGTGCGAGGAGGCGCACGCGCACGCGCCCGACTTCCCCGTCGAGATCCTGCCCAACCTCTACCTCGGCAATTCCACCAACAGCGAGGACTGCGACGCTCTCGCCAGGCACAATATTAAGGTGAGCCTCATCATCATCAGTCGTTCCCTCAATGCTGAGGATCGTGACATGTCCTGTTGCTACGGACCAGACATTTCCATAGGCTCCTGTCAACCGCCATATGTATTGCTTCCTGACGGTGCTGTAATTTGTGCGCTCCATCTAGCGGGTGGCCTGCCGCGAGTTCTCTGGCTCTGAAGATGAGCCTATAACAATTATTAAATGTAACCATGAGTTATTTTCCTTATAATATAAGCAAATGTCGTAATTTTAACCTTTTAACGGCCGTAGTCTGCTGTAATACTGTACTATATTACTAGTTTTGTTTTCTGATCGCTTTGTTGTACAGTTTGTCTGCCTTCTGTGTCAAGTTCTCCTCAACTTATTTTAACAGTTATTTATCATGTTATTATTTGTTTTTACTTATTTTAACAGTTATTTATCATGTTTTTTTTTTTTTAATCTTATTTATTTTACAAGCCATACATCTTATGATTAAGTCGGCTTAAAAATATTAACAGTCAGATTTACACGTTGGACATTAGGATTAACACTTAAGGGTTATTTTTATAATATTCAAATCTTAGGTTCAGTGAGTGTATAATAAACCTTAAAATTGTATCGCTGTGTTCGGAAGAGAACCCTGAGCTTAAGATTTGATGAAAAAAGAAGAGGAGATCCCACGCAGAGCACCGGATTTCTTTTAAGAGATCCAATCTAGGTTGTTCGTTGATTTTACACTCTAGGACTAAGTGGAGGAGATCCTCTTCTTTGTCACATTGAGTACAATTTGGATCGTCTCTTTTTCTCATAATAAAATTAAATTTATTAAGTGGGGTGTGATATGTCCGGGTTCGGAAGCAAATTACTAATTCTTTTCTGCTAAAATTCCGTGTAGCAAACCAAGGGACGCGTGGAGGTTCTTCTACAATGGTCCTGTACCAGATGCCCTTGTTTTGCGAACACTCATTGAAATAGGATTTAAAGATAGTGTAGTTGTCAGCTTTCACTTTAGAAAGATAATCGGTATAGTGCGGAACAGTGTCGAGAGGTATGCCATTCTGTAGAGCCACGGAGGCAAGTGAGTCCGCGACCTCGTTACCCCTGACGCCCACATGAGAGGGGATCCACTGTAGAAGAACTTCAACCCCGTTACGTATCAATCTATAGATACATTTAATAATGAGGTAAGCTTCATGTCTACCGACGGAACCGCCCTTAGCACATCCCAACAGATGCAGTAAACTGCTCTTTGAATCTGTAAAGATTACAATTTTCTGGTATGGTGTCGATTCGATATAATGCAATGCTTCATTAATTGCTAACAATTCAGCTCCCATTATGGGAATACATGGATTTTCAATAAGAAATTTGGCCCCGAAATCCGCAGCGTCATCGTAAAATGAGCAACTAGAACCGTATTTTGTTTTAGACCCGTCAGTATAAATTTGAGTATAGTTTGTAAACTGCGCTTCTATCATATCTTCGCAACGTTGTTTAAGATCGTGAACGGATAGTTGAGCTTTAGGTTCAGAAATAGTGTTCACCCTATGTGTTATGATTCTATCCCAAGGAAGAGCTTTAATATCATAAGAGAGCGAAAATTGGGGCAAAATTTCGAATTTTGTCATAGGTAGGTCAGAGTACCTTCTGAAACTTTCAAGCAGAAGTGGAATTTGGTCTTTACGCCAATATCTTGCGCCCGAGTTTACTTTGTTGTCCAATACTTGTAATTGATTACTCAAATAGTCGGATGTTCGAGAAGAAAGTTTCAGGAAGTATTTATCACTTAAATATATTCTTCTAAATTTTAAGGGGGTTATACAAAGTTCACTTTCCATTGCGAAAATTGGGGTGTCCCGTATAAAGCTTCCACAAAGTCGAAGACATTGGTTTTGAATTACGTCCAACCTCTGGAGAAGCCTCTGGTTGGCGTTACCGAAAATTGTACATCCGTAATCAAGTCGCGATCGCACCAGAGCAATATAAAGTCTTCTTAAGTGAGTTGGGTGGACACCCCACTTTGAACTACTTATGCAACTCAGGATATTAACGAATGGAATACATTTTTGGGAAGTTTCTAAAACATGTCGAGTCCAATTTAAGCGACTGTCCACCCAAACACCCAAAAACTTTGCACAATTTATGACCTCTATTTCGAAGTTATTTACTAGAATACTAATTACAGGTACTTTGTATCTTCTAGTAAGAATGCATAGTTTAGTCTTAGATAGCGATATCTCCAATCCGATTTCCTCTAACATTGTCATAAAGATGTTAAGACTTGATTGAATAACACTAGCACAAAATTCAATACTTGGATTGATACAATACAAGGCAAAATCGTCGGCATATTGTGAGACCTTAACTGTCTTAGCGAGTTCGTTGCATAACTTAATTGTAACTATATTAAATAAGATGGGTGACATTGGGTCACCTTGAGCTAAACCTTGTCTACTTATTCTAGTTATTTCCCTACCATCACGTAGCCTGTATATTAAAAACCTTTCTTTTAGAAATTCTCTAATATATCTACATAGGTGCGGATCTACATCAAATTCAACTAAACAGGCTATAAGAGGATCAATTGTCACATTGTTGTAAGCGTTACTTATATCGCAGTAGGCACATAGAACGTATTCTTTGTTCATGAAAGCAGTTTCTGTATCAATAATAAACCTACTGAGGTTGTCTTGACATGAAAAACCTCGGCGAAAGCCTAAAGTACAATCATTAAATAGTTTATTGTTTTCAAAATAATATTCAAGGCGACGAGTTACCATCAAATGAAAGGTCTTACAGAGGCAGTTAATAAGTGAGATAGGACGATACTTAGAGGTATCAGTGTTTCTTTTTGGTATGGCAATAAGTTTGATTCTACGCCACTGCTCTGGTATCTCACCTTTTTTATAAATATCGTTAAATATACGGAGGAGGTATTCTTTCGCATTATCTGGCAAATGGGAAATCATAGAATAAGTAATTGCGTCTAAACCAGCTGAGGTGTCTACTCTTTTGAGAATTGAATTTAGTTCTGAAAATGAAAAAGGAATTGGGATGAAACCATTAATATCCAAATCTAGGGGCCGAAAAGAAACACCGTCAGGAGTGAGGTCTGTGACAAAGGAAACTGCGGCACTCTCAGGTAGGTAGTCTTTAGGACTCCGGTAGCCTTTAAGCCACCTAAGTTTCCTCCAAACCTCCCGGCTGGATGTATTGCAGTCTATGCTGTCACAAAAATGTTGCCAGGAATTCTTTTTTGCTATTTTTATTAGTCTTCGAGCAGCAATTACTTTTTCTTTGTAAATTAAGTAGTTTTCAACCGTGCGTAATTTCCTAAAGTGCTTAAGGGCGAGTCTTCTCTCTGCTACAGCCTTCGATAGATCAGGGTTCCGCCAAGATTTTGGTTTGAATTTGTTAGGGTTACTACCGGTTTTAATGTAAGGAATGTTTTTGTTAGCGCTTTCTTCAATGATTTGAATGATTTTATCATAGTTACTTTGTACAGTATCTTCGAAATCTAATCCGTCACTTGCATATTTTATCTGTTGTGTATATTCTGCCCAATTCGCTTTTTTTATGTTTCGTTTCAATTCCGGACTATTTTGAGTGATGTCTAACGTTTTAATAGAGATAATAAGGTGGTCGCTACCAAATGACTCGTTAGTGACATGCCAATCAAAGTCAAGTGAGATATCGGCACTACAAAAGGAGACATCAGGTGAAGTACACACTATACTATCGTTAAGCTTAGCGCAGCGAGTAAAATCACCATTATTAAGAAAAACGTAATTATGTTGCAAACTAATGTCTGACAAAAGTCTTCCCCGTGTGTCCGTTGTGTATGACCAAGCAGTGTGGTGGGCATTGAAGTCGCCGACTATAAGAGTCTTCTCAGAGAAGTGACTGAAAAGCTCCTGATAGTCCCCAGCACAGACTGTGACATTTGAGGGAGAATAGATACCTACGATATGCTGAATTTTAATGTTGTTAAGTACTTGAAGGCATAAAAAGTCAATATTATCGTAATTTCTTGTAACAGTATCCAAAACACAATTTATAGACTGATGGACCAGAATAGCTAGACCTCCGTATCCATCTGCTCGATCTTTTCTGAAGATTGAATAACCGGGTAAATTAATTTGATGTTCGCATTGCAACCAAGTTTCTGAGAGAATGCATATATGTATTTTTTCATTATGTAAGTATGAGTCTAAATCACTTAATTTTGGTAATAGACTTTGACAGTTCCATTGAATAATATTCAACTTGAAATTTACAGTCAAGTCCATTAAAAAAAAAAAAACTCCGAAAAAAAAAAAAAGAAAAAAAAAACAAAAAAATATATATATACTTAAATTAAACTTACTTTTTTGGTTTATAATTTTCCCTACGTGATAGGAGCTTAAGCTTACTTACAATACGTGACAGTCTGTTCTTAACACTACGACATGAAATGTTAGGTATCAGGTCCGTAAACATTTCAACCAATGCATCAGTTTCTTCTGTGTAGCTATAAGATATTTCTGAGATGTCTTTGACTCCATATGTGCGTGTGAGATATTCTTTAACTTGGATTCCAGATAGCGGGTACGTTTTTCCGGAATCGGTTATAAACTTGTCCAAGTGATCCCAATTAATTGATTCCAAATCACCATGACGCGTTCTCTTCGGTTTCTTTCCATTTTTGGACTTGTAAACTTCGTCTGAGCTGGATTGGGAAAAGTTGTCGAAGTCATCATCGCTGTTTTCATTGCTAGGAACGATAATAATGTCTTCTTTTGTCGTCTCGGTTTCCATGAAATCAGTAGTAGTCGAAGATTCAGTAGGTGGGTGTGGTCGTTTTGAAATTTGCGTTTCCGTAGGATCCTGCGATATTTGGTCAGAAGCATTCGTATCTTTGACGTTATTTGGACATTTAGAGGCTACGTGACCATCTTTTTTGCATACAAAACAGGTCATTGTGTCCGACGAAAAGTAAATCCAATAATTCGTTTCATCAAATTCGATAGGTATTTTATCTGGAAGTCGAGTGAAATCTTCGGGAGTTACAAAAACTTGTCTTCGGAAACTTAAAATGTGATTGTAACCCATTTCATTTAAACCGGCACGTAAGAAAGAGATGGGCGACTGTGGTGTGATATGCATTTCTGTCAGTTTCTTTTCTATTTCGGAATGCGGTATAATGGGACATACATTCGATATAATGATCCGTTTATTTCTGCTTATCAATGGCCGGATAGGTAGTTTTTGTTCTCGAATCGTTAGGTACTTTTTACTCTCTATAATTTCGTCAGCGATTGCCTTCGATGATACGTAGATACAAATTCTATTGTTCGATATTCTTGACAAAAAGCGAATTTGGGATGAGTCGATTATTCTTCCTAAAGCGTGAGCATAATCTTTGATTTGGACATTTTCTAACGCATCGATGACGATTGCTTGGTCCTTCTTAGGGAACGTGGTGATTTGTGTCACAGTGGCATAACTAGGATTGTTGTCTAACGTTTGGGAGGTCATTTTGTTCCTGTAGTCAGAAACGATTCGAAAATTGCGATATAGTCACTTATAAAACAAAAAGTCCGATTCCATCGTTACGCACTTTTCACAATGAGGGTAGATATAACTCGTGAAAATTTAGCTCACTAGCGCGCGCAAGTAACGACCGGTCTCGGTGACAGCGTACCGCGAACTGTTATTTATCATGTTATTATTTGTTTTTTTTTCTGTACAATGAAGTGTTCTACTACTACTACTACTAATATATCAGATAATCAATATCCAACTCACCTCGCCAGAGCCTGGTAAATAAGACAAAGGTCTGTTTTGGTTGTTATGATGTGAACATACGTCTCATTTAAATGTAAGCTCTGATCGGCGTGGTGTAATTTGGTATTGGAGCCGACACGGGTACGTACGATGAAAAATTCACGACGGGTTAAATTATAGATAAAAATGTATTCGGCTGTAAGACACACCTATTTAAATACAACTTATTTTAAACCCAATCAAGTTGATGGCTTAGCCTAGCAGATATGTACACCGCGACCATGGTCGGTGCAGTCTTACGCTGATCCGGATATTTTGATCATAAGCAGGCACGCAGAATGGCATCTTTTCTCACACTAGTTATAATTTATGTATCTCACTTGGGCACAAGCGATCCGAGCTTTGTCTCTGGCCCGCGGGTAAAGCAGAAAGCCAACTAGACAATGTTTTCACAATAAAACTTCACACTAATACATCGATTCGCGCAGGGATTGTAAAGTGGTTGTTGGTTGGCAGTACGTGCTGAACGTGACGCCGGACCTGCCCAACGCGTTCGAGGCGGCCGGCGGCGACATCAGCTACCTGAAGATCCCCATCGCGGACCACTGGAGCCAGAACCTCGCTGTGCACTTCCCGCAGGCTATACGGTTTATTGGTGAGCTTATTATATCATCATCAGAGATCGGATTTTTGTGCGACATCTCATACTAAATGTCATCAAAATGATGTAAGTCACTAAGAATGTCGCAAATCCATCCGATCTCTGATCATCATGGAGAAGGGAAATATTGTTTGGTTGTGTGGTTGCGTTAGTACGTAACTATATCATTTAGAACCATCCGGATTAAGTAACTCAGAAATAACCGTTAATACCGAGCAGGCGCGGATCCAGGACTTCGTTGAGGGGGGGGCACTGCGATCCAGGACTTCGTTGAGGGGGGGGCACAGCCCTATGATATGATAGTATTTTACACTTCAAACACCACCTAGCCATACATAAGTCCAGCGTGAGGGGGGGGCAAGTGCCCCCATTGCCCCCCCCCTGTATCCGCGCCTGATACCGAGTTAAACTTATATTTGTGTTGTACCATTAAAGATTAAGGTTTAATTATGATTAGAAAGAAGTGTCAAGAATTTAATTCACCGACTGCCGGTTCATAATTATGTTTCGAATAGATATAAATGTATGATAGTACCTTGTTTTATTACCTAGAGAAACACACAAAACACTCCTTAGCAGTGTCTAATATTACTGGCGAATTTAGTTTACTTTGATTTTAACATCAAACAATTATACACAAAATTCACTGTATGGAAAGACATCACAAACCTCGTTCACTCCTGCCCCACGACCCACGAGCCGACACTCGAGTGGCACCGTTGACACGGTGTATGCACATTGCAGACTCGGCGATGTCCGCGCGCTGCGGCGTGCTGGTGCACTGCGTGGCGGGCGTGTCGCGCTCGGTGACGGTGACGCTGGCGTACCTGATGCAGCGGCACCGCCTGTGCCTGCGCGACGCCTTCGAGTTAGTTCGCGCGCGCAAGACCGACATCGCGCCCAACTTCCACTTCATGCGCCAGCTGCACGCCTTCGAGCGCGACCTGGGCCTGCACGAGCGCAGCGCCAGCCTGAGTAAGGTCTGCACTGACACCTGCCACCTGCCCCAAGAGAGACCTCCGACCGCCGTGCTTAGCCGACTTGCCGATAACGCTCTATCGTGAACGATAGGGCATTTCTCAGAGCATAAACGGACATCTCATTCACCTGGTCACGTTTTTTTGGAAGTGGCTGAATGATTTGAGGTTGGTTTTGGATGTCTTATAGAGAAACGGGTGCTGTATCTGACGACCGAAAATGGTACCAAAAGATGCAGCCACTTCCAAAAAAAGTGACCAGATGAATGAGATGTCCGTTTACGCTCTAAGAAATGCCCGATAGCCAACTATTAACTGACTTCGCACTAATAAGAAAGTGAAAGAGGGAAAACTACGATACACTAATAAGCTTGGCAACTTGGCTAAGCACCCTGAGCTTCTAATTTAATCGACCCCGCTATTCTCAAAATGTTTGGACATTTACACGTTTTCTATATTAATATAATTTGTTTTCTTGTATTTTGTTCTCAACTATTAACTTCGGCCCTCGGGTTTCCGTGTGTTGATAGACTGAGAGTGGGTTAACCCCTCGTACATTTGGCCCTCGGGTACGCATGGAGCGTACCCTCGGGTTGATAGACTGACAGCGTGGCTAAAATGTCTCAGGAAACTTGTATGGAATTTCCCTTTTTTGTTACCTGTTTTATACATTTTTGGTAAGAAAAAATGAAAAACGTTTCACACAAACATTTTGGGAAATGTAGTAGATTTTACATTTTACCACAGCCTACCAATTTTTATCAATAACGAAGACGTGAAACCAAATGTACTAACTTATTGAGAAATGCTTGACATTTAGGTTTAAAGAACTTTATTTCTCAAAGAAATTATACATTTCACTTCAGAGAAACTTAATTAAATTAACATTAGGTAATAACAACGTATCGTACATTTCTTTCTTCACGTACATTTCTGATGAAGTGACAGAAATATAGTCGAGGAAATTGAATGTTTAGCAGTTTATGACTCACTTTATATTGGACGTGCTTAGTACATATAACACAACTAAATTAACTTCAGTACTAAAGTGCTAAACATTCAATTTCCTCGACTGTACAAACTAATTCTGTCTTCGTTTTTGCCGTACTAAGTTACGACCCCAAAAAATATACTATATTGTTATAAATGATCAAATACCACAGTTTTGTGCATATAATGTGCTATCATCTTCCCTTTACATATCACCCGATGGTTGAGAGTGTAGTGTATTTAGTGTAAATATGGCTTACGACTCATGGAATTGCTTATACCCTGCTTACACCTGCTTAATTTTAAACACGTTCCTAAGACTCACTATCCGTTTCTGCTGAATTTTGGCGCTCATAAACCGAGTACATTTTGAGGTCCGTCGAGCAAATCGCGTCAAACGTGATTGAATGAAGTGGACGTATATAAATCGTAGGTCTACAACCAAAATTCATCAATCAAAAAATACCTACTTGAAATACAGCTCGCATTTCAGAGTGCGTAATTAAGATTCCAATCCCTAAGGCTTTTTCGCACTAAACAAAAATGTGACAGAGGAAAATACGCTATGTAGTAACATACTGAGCGTTAGGCTGCGGCTCCATTGAGAGAGAGGCGGAGAGGAGCGGAGATGTGCGAAATTGGCCAATGAGACCGCATCACAGTGTTTCGAATTTTGATTTTGAAGAATGTAATTGGTCAATTTTGCACATCTCCGCTCCTCTCCGCCTCAATGGAGTTGCAGCCTTAGCGATTGGTATCTCGGCTACGCATTTCGTTCCGATTTAACTCAGACATACGAGGTCTGAGTGATGAGTTTTGGTCATCAGCCGACGAACGATCCCTCGGCGCCTCCATTCAGCGGAAGGATGGGCGGGGCTTAGCGCTCTCTCGATAGTAACGGTGCAGTCTGCCGCAGGTGCTGGAGCAGTTGGGCGTGCGTGAGCTGGGGCGCGGAGGCGGCGGGCGGCGCCACGGCGGCCGCGGCCGAGCCCTGCGCCTGCGCGGCGCCCAGCGGCGTGTCGCCCGACTCCGGCATCGAGTTCGACCGCTGGAGCGCCGCGCGCGACACGCCGCAATGACAGTTCTTCACGCCGCCCGCGCCGGGGGCCGAGCCCGCCTCGCGGGACCGACCCGCCTCGCGGGACCGACCCGCCGCGCGGGACCTGCCCGCCTGAGCCGCCGGCGACGCCGGGCCCGCCCCGCACGAGTAGAAACGTTAGAGAGCACCTCCGGATGTCGACTAATTTAACCTGTTTAGTGCCACCTGTGGATATATTGTAGCGCCGGGCGCCCGGTTTAGTGCGACGGCGAGCCGATTTTTATAAGTTTGATATCTATGTGTGAGAGTCCGCGGATACCGAACCGAAGATACATTCCCGTCTGTGACTTCCGATACTGTGCATTTCGAGTTGATATATTTTTACGAGGATTATG
>JALPQI010014359.1:0-36147 GCA_025490895.1 Thaumatotibia leucotreta | reverse complement strand
CAGTTCCTGCTTTCCATCAGGTGGGCTGAGAGCTCAGTTGTCTACCTTCGTCACAGAAAATAAAATGTGATTAGTATGGCGGTTGAATAACTACGGAACCCTACACTGAAGATGGACAAGTTTCTCCGGTTTTTATCAAAGGAATCAACACTACTGGTTCCAAAACGTAACCTAGATCAGCGGAAACTGGTTTATGCTTATTTTGCATATCAGTTATAAAACTATTGCTCAATAGTCTCAACATAAGCCGCGTGTAATAAAATCGTGTTAAAAGAACATTAGGTATTGAGTTGCAAATAAATTAATTGCTAAGACGTCTGCTAATTCATATTTTGAGTATATTGGCAGTTTTCATGCAAATAGTAATACGATGCTGTTCGCAAACACTTTGTAATGTTTTTAGTACAACATTCAAATATCAAGACACAAATATGTACAAGTTTTATCTGCTCCAGCACTTCAATCTGTGACATAAATGACACCAATATTAAAAATACCTTAAGTAATTTGAATTCTGCATCATCCGTCCAATTCCCCGTTCGTCGAGTTAGTCTTCATTCGTCCGTTTCTCAGTTCGTCAATGTCATGGTTCGTCAGTTGTTCTGTTCGTCTGGTACCTACCCATTTCGTCAATTACCCAGTTCGAAAGGTAATTTACTTTTTATCCATCATGCTCGCACGGCATTGATACGAGTGCTACAAATATAAACTTATTTACGCCGTAGGTACTTGTCAATTCCAAAACCCATCATCATTGACAGGTTGCGCGTAGTAGCCGTACCATGACTTCGCAAAGTATCGGTAACGTTAAGTTTTTCTAGATACGTAAAGCATGCCATCACGCTCGCTCCAATATGTCAGTGCGAGCGTGATAGAATGCTTTATCGAGTAAAACCTAACTTACCTATCCTTTGCTTTCCAAGTCATGGTACGGTCGGCTCTAATAATATGTATACGATTTTGAACCTTATGTCTTTGATATACGTTCCAAAATTTATACCCATTATTAGACGTGACTGTACGGCTACTCGTAGCTTCCAACCAGCATATGTGGAGGTCCAAGCGTCTCCCCCCCTTCTCGCTAGGAGAAGGGCCCGTGATCCCGTGAATGCGAGCCCCACACTCCCCCTCATCTTCCCGTATTTTGGGGGGACGGTGCGTAAAGGCATTACCACTCCGTCAAAAAAAAAGGTGATGAGCACTAAAACCTTCGTGTGCTTACGGTTTGAGTTGATATGAAAATATGCGGTTATAATACGTGACACTGGCCGGTTTCCTCTGCTCCAGTTGCGGCGCACAAAGCTTATCGTTCCGAGTGTTGGTCGCCATTATTGTTGGTGACGTTTTCATATCAAATAACCCATTCTCAGTCTACGCACAAATAAAACATGGAAGCCGCACGCCATATTAAATTGCCTTTCAAAGACTGTCCTGAATTTTAGTTGACAAGTGTCACCCCCTCTTCAATGCATCACGGTAATGAATGTCAATATCAACCTATAAAAACTTAAACCGCCATTTAAAAATAGCTGTGATTGATCCATCAAAGTTTTGATTGGCTATATTCCATAAACATTTGTCAACGATGTTGCGCCGAAATATGCGCGGTATTAAGAAAAGCGCTATGTCCTGCCCATCTTGGCACAATTGAACAAGCTTTTGGGGGCATTTTTGAGCTGGCGTTAGACGTCCATGTTATATATGGTCGCAGTTCTCAGTTGTTTAATAGGTGAACTAAACCTAGCGAGAAACACTGTTGAACTATTTTAAAGAGCATTTCTCCGAGCAGTTCAACTGCCGTGACTTCAGTGGCAGCCTTATCACACGAATCCCGTGAGAGATGCAAGAACTTTTGGATATAGGTATTGGTAGACGTAGTTGACAACTACCAAGATGTCCAAAAAATGTATGAACCACGACCCACGGAAATCGGGTAATAATGTTGCCACCAAAGTCAATGTTCGCTTGAATATTTCTAAATAAATCTCACCTTTGTCAGTCACCGGGCTATAACGAAACGTGGAAATTCATTAAAATCTGAAACAAAAGAAATTTATGTTTATTTTCTAATAAATGGAGTTTAATATACAAAACAATTTTCAGTTCAAAATAGAACATGTTCATTTTGACGATACGACACATTAGAATTAAGGCCTAAAGGATAATATCCCAACCTAAAGATGTGCTCAAATATTTCATAATCAATATAAAAAATGCTAGTTTTAGGGATTTTATAATGTTTTAGACAAGTATTAGATTAAGGGCAAGATCACACTTGCGATTTGCAAACGATTTGAAAGCGAAGCGAGCGCGCAGCGACTTAGTCGCAAGCCCGTAACCAAATCGCCGCGAGTAGGTACGTCGCGATCTCGTCACGAGCGCGTGCAGACCAAAAGAGCATTCGCTGTTCTATCCCCCGCTCTACGAAATCAACCAATCACGTTTCGTGTAAAGGTGCATGGAGACCAAAAGAGCATTCGCTGTTCTATCCCCCTGCTCTACGAAATCAACCAATCACGTTTTGTGTAACGATCGAATTCCGTGGAGTGGGAGGTTAGAATAGCGAATGTTCGCTTGGTCTGAATGCACCTTTATGAAATCAACGAATCACGTTTCGTGTAACGATCGAATTTCGTACAGTAGGAGGATAGAACAGCGAATGCTCTTTTGGTCTGCAATATCTGCATGCACCTTTACGATCGAATTTCGTTGAGTAGGGGTATAGAACAGCGAATGCTCTTTTGTTCTGCAATGTCTGCATGCACCTTAACACATATTTACGCAGCGTACTCGGTGGTAAATCGCTAAGAGTCATCTGTGTCTTTGATAGTAACTTACATTATGGATTCCGACGAGGAAACACTTCTGTTAGCGACGAAATCGCGACACACTCGAGGCTAAAGTTTCAATTTGATAGTTTTTAAAATATCGATAAATATTTAAACAACGACCCAGACACGATAGAGTTTCGATGTTTTTTAAACTTCTTAGTAACCAAACATATCAAGATTAACTTATCACGATAAGGGAAATGATAAAAAACTATAAAAAATACGCATTTCACTGAAAACACGTAATTCCTGCTTCCACTTGTCGAAAAGTGCTTGAATTCTAATGCTTCATAGAGACACGCAACTGCGTTTGTTAGAATCCAGAGACAAGCTAAAATAGAAACTAAACCGTCTTGTTCATAAAATAGTACATTGTGCATCAAGGGAGGTAAGTACGGAATTACTAACGAGAGTGTTAGAATGGCTTTTAATGACTCGAGTTAATATTCCGCTTACCGACCGTTTGTTTTTCATCACACTTGCCTACAAAAAAATAAGTTACTCCCTAGGGAATTTCACTTTTCTATTACTCCCGCTACGCAAACAAGCAATGGCGCGCTTAGACAGCAAGTGTGATGAAAACTTAATAGCGTTTACTCGTACCTATTTATTTTTATTCCTAAATAGTGAATATAAGGCACTGGTCCCACCAAACGCGAGTAAGCGATTGATAGCTCAGCTATAGGCACTGGTCTCAATGGTCTCATCGCAAGCTACTAAGCTATGCACTACAGGCAATAAACACGAACAAAAGATAGGGGAGAGTGGGTAGGATTCATACAGCGGGAGCATTCGTACAGTGGTCATATCTCCGCTATCCGACACGCGAACTTGTTCATATTTTTATGTATAACGGCCACTAATATGCATAACTTATCACCGAGATGGGATGGAAATATGGCAGATAGTTTCTTCAAAAAAAATTAAAACGTGTTTTTGACACCTCAAAGTAATTATAAGAGTCATTTTTAAATGCATTTATTTCAGAAAGCTTTGCTCAGTTACACACGTAATTAAATATACTTCATAAGCTAATCTTTGAACTACGTATGAAATGCTTAATTATATGATTAGGATACCAGTTATTTTTATTTTTTGTTTTAAGTTTTTCATTGTTGGATGGGGTACTTTCGTACAGCCAAGAATGTATGAGAATCCTTACTGTACGAATGTACCCCAATATTTTTGTTAAGTGAGAATATTGTTTTTTCCAAATGAAGTCGTCGATATATGAATAAAATATTTGTAAATAAATACAGACAGTTGAGAACAAAACTAATACTGTGGTAAAAAATACCATGTACGAAGGTACCCCACGCATGGGGCGCTTTCGTACGATTTTCATTTTTTGGGAAAAACTATCTGACGTTCTTACCTTACTTTGTATTAGATCTAAGCCAAACTATTATTAAAGCCAGATAATATAGCCACCAAGCAGCATTGATTTCATTTAAAAATAGCTTGTACTTTTTTTTCTACGAGGCACAGAGTAAAAAGTGTACGGATCCTCCCCACTCTCCCCTACGCACTCCCGTGTAAATAAAAGAGACACGGCGATAACTACTTGCCCAGCTATCACCGCCGGGCGAGTATCGCCGTCTCTTTTATTCGCTCCCGTGTAAAGAAAAGAGACAGCAATATTTGTAGCTACTCGAGCTAGTATAGTTACAAGCTCAGCTATGAACTAGAAATGTCACCGTGTCTCTTTTCTTTACGCGAGAGTGATTTTTTTGTTCGTTTTTATAGCCGAGCTGTCAATCGCTACTACGCTTTTATATTTATTTATATTTATCATCGCTATGTTATTTGTGTTCACATGTGTGACTTTGACGGTCTATTCTGTTAACTTATTCTCTCTTTAACTGAATTTTACGTAACACGTAACGCGAAAATGTTTTCCTTGTGCCCGATACATGAAAGGATTTTGCAAATGGGCATTATGTTACTAAAACCGCAACTAATTACCCATTTTGTTCTGTATTGAGAAATCCTATTATTTAGGAAAGTTTCGTTGCGTTGTTTATTTTGTACTTCCTATACTGTTACATGATTATGGACGTTTTGCGCATACTAAAAGGGTAAAAGCCCGTAAGTCGTGTTTTAATATTATGTAATTCTAAAAGTGGGTACTGGCGTACCCACTTTGTGGCCTGTTTACTAATTATCTAAATATTTTGGTCTTTTGAAATATTATGTATCACGATATCCTTCTTACTACTGTGTGCTAAGTGTTGCTTACTCAAAGAAGTGTTTGGATTTATATTTTGAGATTGGTTATTATTGTATTTAATTATAGTCTTGACAGTAAAATCATCATCTGAGATAAAATTTCATATACAGCTCTAAGTCTTTTGGACCATTTACCGTTTACTCATATAATTGATGTAAAATTGTAAACACAGAAGCGATTGCAACTCGAAAATATAAGTCTAATAAAATAAACTTCACAAAATTCTCTCTTAATGACTCATAATCATAAAAAATCCTTTTTAAAAGCAAACTGAGAAGCAAACAAACAGGAACAAACAAAAATAAACAGTAAACCGGTACCTCATAGCGGATGCGAACAATGTTAAAAGATAAAGGCAGGAACTTGACTGTGAAGATAAGAAAGTACCCCCATATGTATCTAACAACTGCACTAACTATTAATGGACCTTATGTCTGAATAATAAGGTTCATAATGAGTCGGTTAATGTGTGGGCGATGGTACATGAACTGTTCGGTGCCGGTCTAAAGCCGCGGTTCAACTTAAGGTGCGGTTAAACTAAAAGAGCATTCGCTGTTCTAACCTCCCACTCTACGAAATTCGATCGGTACACAAAACGTGATTTGTTGATTTCTTAGAACGGGCGCTAGAACAGCGAATGCTCTTTTGGTTTAAACGCACCTTTAGTGTTCTGAGCGAGCATTTGTTCGTTCTTAAGCCGCGTTCTCACTTAGGGTGCGGCTCCACTGAGGCGGAGAGGAGCGGAGATGTCCAAAATTGGCCAATGAGACCGCATGACAGTGTTTCGAATTTTGAATTTGAAGAATGTAATCGGTCAATTTTGGACATCTCCGCTCCTCTCCGCCTCAGTCGAGCCGCACCCTTAGTGTTCTGAGCGAGCATTCGCTTGTTCGTGGGCTGACGAATGAACATTTTGCAATTTATGAACTATTGTTTTCATCTGCCCAAGAACGAACGAATGCTCGTTCAGAACACTAAGTGAAAACGCGGCTTTAGGCAAATGAAAACAGGATTTCAAATATATAAATATTCGTTTGTCAGCTCACGAACAATTAAGCGCGAGCGCACACAGTGTGTTACCGTCCGTGACGTCACTGCTACCGTGTTTTGCTATGTGAAATCCTGTTTTCATCTGCCCAAGAGCGAACGAATGCTCGCTCAGAAGCTCAAGTGAAAACGCGGCTTAAGAATACTAAGTGGAAATGGAAACGCGTCTTAATAGAATTAATACTGCATACAAATCATTGGTTGCATAACGCAGTTGTGTCATACCGTACTGTAAAATCGCATCTGATCGTTAAGGCCAAACAGTATTTATTTTAACCCTGACATTTTGTGCATCGTGTTTTCGGAAGTAGTATACCTAAGAGACTTCCCGAGATTCTGAATAACTTTGTACATTTGGATCACGTATTTGATATTTACAAAAATTGGTAGGCTGGTTTACTATAAATGAGACTGAGCAAGATCCACTACATTTTCCAAAATGTTTGTATGAAACGATCCTTATTTTTTTTATCAGCCTGCTTTAGTGTCCCGTTGCTGGGCAAAGGCCTCCCCTCTTTTCCTGCATTCGGCCCCGTCGTCATATTTCTCCCGCCAATTCGGATAAAACGCGTACAGGTCGTCCCGCCATCTCCTTCTCGGTTTGCCAATGCCTCGGCCAGCACCATCGAAGGTTTCCCGTGGGTCCCAGTCTGAAACCATTTTGGCCCACCTTGCTGGGTGCATACGGCAAACATGCCCGGCCCAGTCCCACTTAAGCTTAGTTAGCGGTCTTGACACTTACGATCCTTAATTGTTACCAAATTCCTATACATTTTTGGTAACAAATAAGTAACGGAATGAAAAAAAAGCGATTCTGAATGGAATAAGTAGGATATTAAAAGTTTCAAATCCAAAAAACAGTAGGGGAGATGACTGAAAAAAAATGGCCAATGTGCTAAAAGGTACTTACTACCTACCTAAATACAATGTATGCTATTTGACCAGTGTTGCCCAGACGTACCCTATATTGTTAGTTGTCACTCTATGGATATCATTATTGCCATAGGGGTTTTTACCCCTAATCTTATTTTAGAACAACATGCTCGAGAGATGCGGGTGGCTAATGTTTAGTTAGGGTTAAAATAAATATTTATTTTGAACTATGAGACTATGTAGTACCTATTCAAAGTATTCACACAATGGCATGTTAAGAGAAATTGAGAGAAAATCGATCGTTAGTTTTATTCGCAGACGTTTCTCGTTTTGTGCATGGATAATATTAATATTGGAATAAGTATATCCTTGTAGTAACAAGTAGATACTAACCAGACATTTGTGCTTATTTTTTTAGAATTAATGTCTCCCGTTGTAAGATAATTTTCTATTTGATACGCAATAAAGGTTAGTAAATAAATAAATATAATAAAAATGTACTAAGCATTTGTTTCTTGTAAGTAAGTATAGACTACTTCTTATTTTCAATAATAATAATAAAAGAAACATTTTTACAGAATAATTTACAACAATTTCATAGAATAGCCTGTTTACGACCACTGGCTAGTTAAGTCATGCTTGAAACAATAAATGTATGTAAGTAAACACGAGTAATTTTTCGATAGTGTTTGAATAAGAGTAAAAATAGTGAAAGCTTATTTCTGTTAATGTTTTTTTTTTGTTTGTTGTTTTTTTTTGTATGAAAATAATGAGAATTCAATAAATTTAGTATTTTTTTTAAATAAATAATTTAAGTTAAATTGTTACATGAGAACCTAATGAGTAAGAACTAATTTAAACAATCAATAAATACCATAAAATCAACTTAAATATTACAGCATAGGTAAACTAAAATAAAACACGAAAAAAAATGTGATTCGAAGTTATTTTACACAAACTACACTACATGTAAAAGTAACGAAAGTATTAAAATATAAAACTAATTAAATGTGGTGACCAAATTTTAAAGAGAAATCTGTCACTTTCGTAAAATCAGTAAAATGTAACCGTTTAACCGCTCCCGTTTATTCGGTACGGTATCTGGCATTAAAATAACGCACAGACAGTTAGGTACCTAGTTACCTCTTTTACAAGTATAATTACCGTAAATATAGTACATGAGTAGTAGCAGAAATAAATAACTTCAAATGTGGTCAGAAATGCGCTATTAAAGATTATCGCTTTTCTCATGGACACATTTTAAAAGATTTATTTACATTAATCTTTTATTTTTATTATTTTCTGAAATGAATGATAGATACGTGTACCAACTACCTAGGTACCCAATTCATTAATACTCATTTTGTTAAAGCAAAAACCTATTCCTGATTCTCGTTACCAAATTTACCTGCAATGGTTACTACCAAATGGTTATACTAGTCCTCTTTACTGTTTATTTGTCTCTGGCCTCATCCACAAACTTGGCTATGGGCAACTTTGTTCGGACAATTTTGAAATATGCTTTGAATGCTAAATTCTTCAGTTATACAACATGTGGTTACGACTAGCCTATCTCACGTACTTATTGTTAAAAAGACTGTTTATTTGAATAATAATTACGTCCTTTTTAAAGAGCATGGCAACGATTGTGCTTTATAAAGAACCTACTTCCACGCACGACGTGGAACGTCAACTTATGTTTTTTTAATTATTTGTATCATGCCTTGAAGAATTTTATGTATACAGTCCTTTTTAAAGAACATTGCAAAGACTACTTTATAAAGAACCTAATTCCATGCATAACGTGTACGTAAACTTTTTTTTACTATTTTTATTATTGGTTAAAGGAGTGGGTTTATATACCTAATACCTATATACCAAGGTGCTGATGATAAATAGACTAAGAGAATTACTACAAAACAATATTTGGCCGATAATTTGACAAGAGAGTATAATAAGTTAATGATAAGATAAATAAGTGGCCGTGTGGTAGCAGTAAGAATACAGGTGTCGTAAAGTAGACAAACGGTTTCAATTCAAGTGTCACTGACCGTTCGTTGATAGAAGATTGATGATGGGCAGCATCAAGATAAATAAATAAATAAATATCTTGGGACATCTTACACAAATCGACCTAGCCCCACGGTAAGCTCAATTAAGGCTTGTGATGTGGGTACCAGGCCACCAGGCGACGATATATACAGGGTGTTTGTTATGTCGTTAGCCAAATTTGGATATGTCATTCGCGATCACCAGTACACAACATTTTTGAAAAAAAAAGTGACAATTTTTTTTAGTTTTTTTCCCGTTTTTTATCCGGCAAAAACATGATTTGTGGTCACTAGGCAAGTTTGTTTCAATCCGTGCGATTCGATGGCAGACAAAAGGGTAGCAGGTTTGAGTAGTCAAGTCTTAGCCAATCAGGAGTTCATCACAAGCACCGATCAGCCGACGTCACTCACCCCACCATCGGCACTAAACAATGAATAAAATGTCCTAACTACATGCACACACGATTGTTATTTGATTAAAACTGCCCAAGCGCATACCTACCTGTACCTGCTCGTCGTCATCAACAATTCAATTTATCAATTTAATTAATTCAGTATCTCAATTCCATTCATACTAAAGTCAAATTCACGTATGAATTGGAATCGGAGCGCAGTTTGCCTTTTCTGGACGTAAAGGTGATAGGTCGAGATGATGGTTCTTTGGCGCACACTGTCTATAGGAAGCCCACACACACTGACAGGTATTTGAACGCTCTGTCTCACCACCACCCCCGCCAGCTTCAGTCTGTGGTTAATTCTCTAAAGAACAGAGCACATGACCTTTGTAACCCTGAATTTCTAGAAATTGAGTTATCGCACGTTCAGGAGGTTCTGAAGAGAAATGGCTACATAATGAACAGACGGCAACCCAGACGAACACCGAGGAAGAAACATCCAGATGTTGCAAGGCGACCAGCATTTTTGCCTTATGTCAGGGGTGTAACGGACAAAATAGGTACGCTTTTGAATAAGTATTCCATACCAACCGTTTACATGCCGTTATCAAAGGTGGCAGGTCATCTAAGGTCGCCTAAGGATGTTTTACCTTATCACACACCGGGCGTTTATAAGATCGATTGTAGCTGTGGTAGTTCCTATATTGGGGAAACCAAACGCACCATAGCGGAAAGGGTCAAGGAACATATCACGGCTGTTAAAAAGCGTCAAACGAATAAGTCTGCTGTGGCCGAGCATTTGTTGGAGTCCGGACCTAACCACTGGATTGAGCTCCATAACCCGAAAGTCCTCTCAACCGAGCGTATACATCATAGCCGAAAAGTACGTGAAGCTATTGAAATTAAGAAACATCGGAATTTTAATCAAAATGAGGGGCAGGGAATCTCGTCCGCGTGGATTCCCGTGATTTACAAATGTAAGCGTGGTGAAACATCCATTTTTAAGCCATTGGATGTTGTGAGTGTTGTGTGTAGGCCTAGTGACAACCCTAGCCTAGAAGTGAATAATCAAGATCAAGTGCGGGTAGTTCGAAAAACCCGCGCAGCTCGAAGGTGTTGATACATTCTCTCGCCAGTCTGCCTGCGACCACGGGTGTAACGTCATGCCCGAAACGTCAGGATATAATTAAACGTAAGTTTACGCGATTAAGACCCGTTTGTCTGTAAAATATGAGTGATAATCGTGAAAGTTTAAATCAATATAATTCAATTTGCTTAGAGAGTGCATTAGAATCGATATCTGAGGTAAACCAGTACGCGTTTGTATGACGGAACATTTAAGTTACTCCGTTCTAGAGGTCAAATTATGCTGGCTCGGCTGATCGCAAGATGCCATGTGCTATTTGTACAGCACTCTGTAAACAAAAAAGGAGTGCGCTTGCGTGAACGCGCTTGAGTCAAACTACCCTCAGATCGGCGCGCAACTCAAAATACCCTCGTTATTAGTACTGTATGCGATAGACTGATAATGCTGTCTCGTGGGATTTACCTGCAAGTTAAGCTCCACCTCCATTCCCCACCACGCGTAGGAAACTTGTTACGTACGTTATAACGCATTGAATTAGTTACCTTATGCGGGTTAATTAAAGTTGCAAACTCAAACACCCTTTCCAATCTGATTTGGCAGTTATGAGTTGGTGGGGCAGTACGCAAAGTAAGCAAGTGATCATAGTGACCAAACATTCGTTAAATAATGGGATTTCAAAAAAAAATCTATAACGAAAAGGATAATGAAAAATGGATTATTTTTGTTTTACCAAATATTTTTTTACGCCTTTACCCAACACATATTGCAATATGGCTAATGATATAAAAAACACCCTGTATAATAGATATACAGGGTTATTTTTTCACCGGTACAATGAATTTTCCCACATAGTTGGTATCGATAATAGATTACATTTATCAAATAAAATTGTCATTTTTTTTTCATTTATTATTAATTTATCCTTCATGCAAATGCAAAATAATGAGCCTACTAATGATAAGACGTCAACGGGGTGCGGGACGCAGAGGGCGGCGGAAAGGGGTGAGCGACCTGCGCACGAGTTGGCAACATAGCAGTTACCTCAATCTCGGTGACTAGGTCAGGGACGGTCAGTGTCACGGTTGACGTAGGTATGTGCGCACGCGCCGCATCGTACTACCTTCAGTCGGAAATTGCTCATACGAAATGGTTCGTAGTTATTTTCTCATTGGGGAAAATGCAGTGGCAGCCCAGCGGCTATACGCTGAAGAAAGTGTGCCCCGCCTGGAAAATGCCAGTGTTATAGCTATGGCCAGCTAGGTCAACAGATTTGACCCCGTGTGACTATTTTTGTGGGGTGAGGGTAGGCCCAAAATTTAAAAGACTTAAAAAATCTAATAATAGGTGCATTTGATGAACTTAAAAGTGAGAACTACAGACTTGTGTTGGGAAATATCGAAGGAAACATTAAAAAACGGGCAAGAGTGTGTTTAGATAACCACGGCCAACATTTTGAACACTTGCTTAAGTATGTGAATTAATTAATTAGTATGAGAAATGGACTCCATTAATCAGGTATGTTTTTTTTATTCCAATCATTGTGCATAAAGTTGATTTCAAGTGTTTAAATACGCCTCAATGAAGAAAGTTTCTGTCCTTAGTGCAAGTATGAAGGAAGATTTGGGATCAAGTAAAATTTTTTTGCCAAGTCATAATCATAAGTTAATTATCATTGCCGCTTTTCTAAGCCGCCATGCCACGTGCGATGACGTTGTAAACAAACAGTTGCCAGTTCGTGTGTTTTGCTAGTTATGTACATTGATAATGCGTAATGCGTCCAATTTTCTTATTAGGTTTGCGGATAAGTTCAAACATCGGTATTTTAGTTTTTTTGTTCTAAAGGGGTAGTAACAAAAAATGTTAGTATTCTGTAACTTGGACTACTATTACGTATGTTGATTTATTGTACTGGTGAAAAAATAACCCTGTATACATATAGATACTTAAATACATAG
Organism: Thaumatotibia leucotreta; assembly: GCA_025490895.1. Classification (NCBI taxonomy): domain Eukaryota; kingdom Metazoa; phylum Arthropoda; class Insecta; order Lepidoptera; family Tortricidae; genus Thaumatotibia; species Thaumatotibia leucotreta. The sequence continues at coordinate 23,678 of JALPQI010014359.1, read as the reverse complement.
ACAGCCATGACCAAGGAACAAATATTAGTGATAAATAAATACACAAATATTGCCCTCGCCGGGATTCGAACCCGGAACCTCCGGCTTTGTAGGCAAGATACAAGATAGATACAAGATCGTCGTATAATAGACACACTACTGCAATCGACAACCGCTTGCCCAGCGTGGTGATTATGGACATTTAACAAATGCATCCATACGCATAGTTAATAGGAGAGGCCTAAGTCCAGCAGTCGAAGGAGATATAATGCTGATTATGTGAAGATAAATAAGACTATTTATTGTCCACAACACTTAATATTCGCACAACACTTACGTAGATACTCATAAATCTCATCATGTTTAAAAGTGAAGTCGATTTTTTTTTGAAAATAAAAATATTTAAATATGACATAGTACAGATTAATTAACACCGTGACATGAAAACAATATCATATTGATAACTCTATAAACAATCAACATCACATAAATAACCTGATAGCAAATTATGTCAATTAGTAATATCAGTAATATGTCTGGAAAGACAAAGACTTGTTTTGTTATTATTTACATTCTTATCTTTAAATACTTCATCAAATTGTGTCAAAAAATTAATTAATAATTTCACCTTATCATTGTACATTGTACAATCATCATAATCTCTGACTCAGCAATGTGTAATTTACCGGCATTTCGAATGTACGTAACTATGTCTTTTTTAAAGCACAAAATCAAATGCTGATATAACTTGGCATACTTTGCCTTAGTCTGTGCGAAAAGTGATGTCGTCTGAGTCGTCTGACAATAACGCACGCCCATATATCTCACGTGCCTTCATTTTCCGCACACCCTGAACATTCCTTAATACAATACATACCAAGATGTAATATTCACTATTCAGGGTGCGTGCGAATCCAAAGACCGTTGGTCGTTGTTACATAAATGGAATTTAAATATCCTAGTAGAATTGAATAGGTATTACTGTGGCTACGAAAACTTCGTGCACATACTGTAAAATAAATGTACTATACCTACGTGACATGCAGCCGTACCATGAGATGGAAAGTAAAGGATACTTTAGGTTTTACTCGATAAGTAAAGCATTCTATCGCACTCGCTCTGACATATTGGAGCGAGCGCGATGGCCTGCTTTATATATCGAGTAAAACCTAACGTTACCGATACTTGCAAAGTCATGGTTCCGCTTGTGTTGTCCGAACGCATTATATTTTTAACTTCAACATTTTGTAGGTAAATGCAAAAAGAGCCAATCTTAGATATCGGTTAGGTTAAGTAGATTGGTTAGATTTATTCTATGTAGGTATATAAATTGTAATTAGCTTAGTCTGACCATATAATTGCCAATAAAATTCAGTAAACTACAAAAAAATATTGTTTCACGTTACAATTATCAACTAAAATTCTTCGCCTTTAGCAATAATTTGCATTAATTTGTTTCAAAATTTTTGTAGTTAGACCTAAGCTGCAAAACCGTGATTCACTGTTGTTGTGAAATTATAATTAGAGCCTAAAGTTAGCTTAGCTTATAATTATCCTTGAACTGAAAACAGTGGAAAATTAACGAATACGAAATATAAATAAAGATGGGCTTTGTTGACACGGCGATATTATCATTGCTTGTTGTTTGCGCTGCCTTGTTCAAACTCATATTTACGTCTTAATTTTTTACGTTCGATAATACGTTTGATCGATTTTTATGTTCGTGCGTGCTTGCAAAAAAAAAGGTATATCGAAACGAAATATTTTTTTTAGTACAGATGGTGCCTTTTTTAGGCTGTAGTGCGAGAAGTGGCTCATTTTACGACAGGTCTAAAACTTCGGAGGGCCATCTGTGCTAAAACAACGTCGTTCGAGAGACGTGCAAAAAGGAAATTCGTAACTCGTCTCGTGTCGATTTAAAACATCGCCACTAGTTTCAAATTACATGTTTTTCGCACTTGTATCAAGTAGGTATTATTTATTTCACGTGTAAATAGACTACTTTTGAAGTTATTTGTACACGATTAAAATGATTGACGACTAATGATTAATATTTAACAATAAAACTATTTCGGATCACCCTAAATGGAGCGTGTCGATTTAAAACACTCCCTATCGGTCGTGTTTTAAAACATCCCCACTCGTTTCGAATTCATGTTTTTCGCACTTGTGTCGTAATGTAATATTTTAGTACAGACGATGCCGTTTTTACGCGCTAGCGCGAGAAGTGGCTCATTTTACGTCAGGTCCAAAACTTCGGAGGGCCATCTGTACTAAAACAACGTCTTGCGAGACACGTGCAAAAAGGAAATTCGTAACTCGTCTCGTGTCGATTTAAAACATCGCCACTAGTTTCAAATTTCATGTTTTTCGCACTTGTATCAAGTAGGTATTATTTATTTCACGTGTAAATAGACTACTTTTGAAGTTATTTGTACATGATTAAAATGATTGACGACTAATGATTAATATTTAACAATAAAACTATTTCGGATCACCCTAAATGGAGCGTGACGTCAAATTGATGTCATCGGCATGAAAGTTACGGGCCCTGACTATAAATATTATCGTAAAAATCATCATAAATATTCGATAGTTAAAAAAGAATGTAAGATACTAAAAATAACACGGTCAATAAATTAAAAACTAATACTTAATTAAAATTAACACATCAAGTGATAATTACTAATTACTCGTGGAAATGTATTTCATGAATAATCTGATACCACAATATGAAATTGTTACATGCTCTACAAACACTAATTATAAAATAGTAATTACATTGTATTCAATTGAAGATCGATTCCAGTCTTTGTTACCAAAACGACGTAAGTACACAATAACCTTGGGGCTTGGGGCCAACACTTTCATTCTTTTGACCTACTTATAGGACGCTGGAATGCGTACCGGCGAACTTTATTATCACTACCAATATTATAACCAATATTATCCACGAATTGGCTTATTTATGAAACCAAATAAAAAACAAATATTTATTCGCAACACGAACAGGTTTCGTTAGGTAGTTTCTTCTTCTTCTTCTGGTTCCTCTTCTAAAGAAGGTTGGACGACATCATGGCTATTTTAACTTTGTTGACTGCATTACGGAATAATCCACGAGTGCTAGAACTGAACCGGTCACGAAGATTTCTCAACCAAGAGTGCCTTCTTGGACCGGCGCTCCTACCCCCACGAATCTTCCCTTGAAGTATTAGCCGGAGGATCTCGTACTTGGGGCCCCGCATGATATGCCCGAAATACTGAAGTTTGTTTTTCTTGATGTTGTTGACTAATTCCAATTTCTTCTCCATTAACTCCAGTACTCTGGCATTACTTATTCGGTCGGTCCATGATATCTTATGCATTCTGCGGTAGACCCACATTTCGAAAGCCTCCAGTTTTTTCATACTGGCCTGTGTTAGTGTCCATGTCTCCGCCCCGTACAGGAGAACAGACCATACGTAGCAACGAACAATATTCATTCGGAGTTCTAGCTGCATCGATTTGCTTGTAAGAACTTTCCTCATCTTGAAAAAAGCTACGCGAGCCATTTCAATCCGCACTTTTATTTCCTCACAGCATCTCATCTCATCGTTCAGCCAACTCCCCAAATATTTGAACCTGGATACTTGTTCAATGTCCGCTCCGCACAATTGCAGCTTGTAGTTGGTATTAAACTTCTTATTCTTCTTGCTGATAGTCATGAATTTGGTCTTAGCTACATTTATTCGAAGCCCATACTCGCCACTGAGGGTTATTCCCACCTGTTACCACCAACTTGACACCAGTGGTAACAACTGGGAATTTTTTTCCCACCTGTTACCACCACAGTACTTGGTGGTAACTACTGGGAAAAAGAATTCCCAGTAGTTACCACCAATCACTTTAGTGGTAACTACTGGGAAAAATAAATCCCAGTTGTTACCACCAAGTACTTTACTAGTAATGTGATTGTTTTTAATAGAATATACACAAAATACTTTGCCAATTATTAATAAGGAGCTAATTTTATGAATATTACTTTATTTATAAAATATCTTATTAACCATCGAATTTTACTAAAAATGAATACATTTTGAAAATATTTTTTAAACTTTTTTTTTAATATGTTGTCAGTATTACCTATTCTGAATCTGAACCAAAAATATTAAGAACTACTGACTTGATTATCACAGGGGCAGGTAAAAAGGGATGACGGCCCGTAGAAGGGATAACTTTCATTTTTCATCGTGTTGTTTTAACTGATTACGAATCTCAATCCTTTTTTAAGATTATTATAATTACTACAAGGTTTTAGGTACTTACACGAAAAATGAAATATTGAAATATTCTTGTTTTTAAAAAAAATCAGTGTAATTCGTCTTTATTTGTAGTATAACATTTTATAATAATTATAGTCTCTGAAAAATTGTTACCATTGTATAACAAAATTTAAGGCTACTAGGTATACTATTGCAATAGGACTACTAAATATTAACTTAGTGGTACCACCAATTAGTTTAGTGGTAACAGTTGGGAATTTTAATTCCCAGTTGTTCCCAGTGGTAACAGGTGGGAAAAAAATTCCCAGTTGTTACCACTGATGTCAAGTTGGTGGTAACAGGTGGGAATAACCCGCCACTGACGGTGTTAACTTTTTCAAGGAGGGCCTGAAGTTCGCTATTTGTTTCTGATACTAAAATAGTGTCGTCAGCGTAACGGAACATTTATCAATTTTCCATTGATTTTGACTCCAATGTCAACTCCTCTCAAAGCTTCAGCAAAAATGGCCTCCGAATACATGTTAAACAAGAGCGGCGACAATACACAGCCCTGCCTTACTCCACGACATATTGCCACGCTTTCGGACAGTTCTCCGTTAACCCTCACACTTGCCATCTGATTTAGGTACAAATTTGAAATGATACGGATATCTTTACCGTCTAGACCTTTTTCTTGCAACAATTGTATAAGCTTTTCATGATGCACTTTATCGAAGGCCTCGTAATCAATGAAACAAACGTGAAGATCCGCGTTCATATCTAGGCATCTCTCCCCCAATACTCTAACACAAAATAATGCCTCTAGGTAGTTTATAAAAGCAAATCTGATAGGCTTGTCTCATACATACTACAATCAAACTAATTTATTGCAAATATAGTTTTTCATGAAATATCATAAAGTAGCTATTTTAAATCACTCGCACTCTGCAAGGGTTAAAACATTTTTTATAATGTATTTTTTACCTTACATAATACAATCATTGCATAATGGAAATAAATCCCCTATAAGGGGGGCAAATTTAAAAAATATAAGTTCGTATGGTTCGATCGTTCGTAGAAAATATGTATTTGTCGCCCTTTTTCAGTGCCAACGACCCTTACGGCGACTTCCTTGGAGAGCTGTGTAAGCTAAAGTTACGTGAGAAACTTACAAGTCGAATATCTCTAAGCTATATATTAAAAATAATTGTGTAAAACATTTTTAAACCTGACTGTATTATTTGATCTATCTGTATTGATACAGATGGTATCCATTATTCATTCATCGATATACCAGTTGTATGACTTGTATGTGTGAATGTTAGTTAAGTAATTGTGTTTTTTATGGATTCCATTGTAATTAAACTGTATTAACGCTTTGCTATTTCCTATTTAGCATCTAGTATTAATAAAACGTAACAATAATTAAAAATTAGGTAAACAATAAAATTAGCCCTAACTTTTTTTTTAAAGTATTAATTTATTAAAATTTTCCTTCTTAACTTCTTATAGTCATTACGTACGATGCACCGTATTTGACCTATTGTAGGTACACGTGACATCATATAATACCATACACTACAGCACCCAGAGGCCTTTTAAAAGGTCTCCTTAAACAAAAATAATTATATTCTATTTTCAACACTATTAATTCTAAATTCACAGGCATTGTCCAGGACTATGGCTAGTGGGGGTACTCTATGTGAAAGTGACAAGTATGACATTTGAATATCGTAAAATCTTAGTTCCACAATGTCGTAACACATGTGCTTATCATAGAAAAAAATAACTGTGAAAAACTCTTGATTGTCGCGAGATTCGAACTCGCATACTCTGGATTATGCGGGCTCGAATCCCATGACAACCATTTATTTTTTTTATGGTAAGCACATCTGTTACGACATTATGGCATTATCCGCATTGTAAAATAGTTAAATCAAAATTAATATGTTATTATAAAATAAATTCATGTTTTCTAATCATAAAATGGCAAATAAATAAATTATGATTATCATTACAATCTTAGTTTCTCGAATTGAATCAATATAACTTCAATATAGAATGTTATAAAGGGCCAAGGCGGATACTAGTATAGAATTGAGCATAATGAGCATTAATACTTCTACCTTATTTTATTATCTTGATAGTAGTACAAATATCGTAGTTTCAAAGACATGTACATCAACGACTTTCTTTCTTATCACATCTTGTTTGCCCAGATAGGTTATCTCGACCTTTATCAAATGATGCATACTTTGTTTGTTCCTTCAAATTTTGTATGGAAGTATTACGAGTACCGTCAATAGTATTAAGTTCTTAAAATTTAAGGCTTGTTTATGACCATGGCATACTTTGCGACACAATACAATAAAAGTTCGTTTTATTTGATCTTTTTTTGTAATTGCAGGTAAAAAATCAAGTAGAATGTAACCAGCCAATCCAGCCATGCATTTTTTTTTCATTTTATTTATTTGGGGCATCAACAGCAGTACATAAGAAATACAAAAAACTGAGTGTACGGTAAACACATCCAATAAAAGATGTCCATAAAATTTTATATCCGAATAAACTACATCTACAAATCTCAATGCTTTTTTTTTTTAATTTCGAGGTTTTCTCTGTCACTCTAATGACCACCATGTTAGTATGACTGAGACAATATTCCGAAATTGACGAATTACGAAGTTCGCGTTAGGGCCGCTGGACTGTCAGGTATTTCAAAACATGTAAGAATCGATCGAATCAATACACTTGACAACTTGACAAAATTATCACGTAATAGAATAAAGATGTTTTTTATTAACACAGCAAAAAATATACGTAAACAACTTTATTTTTTAAATGTACCTACAATAAAGGCAATTAAATAAACACGCTATTACCTTGACTTCCGAAAGAATTGACCTAATAACCGATTCTTTTATTTCATGCATATTCTTCCTACATACTAGTAACAAAGGTACTCAAGGTAAAAAGTGCACAAAAGAATCGCGCGCTTATAGCAATAGGGCTACGTATACATACCTATATTCGGCACTTCGTGCGTATCTACATATTTTAGCTCGTCTGTGCAAAGATACGAGTAGCTTTACCTAAAGCCCTACCCAGAACCTTGAAACTCCGTTACATATGACTCATTCATCAGCACAAATACAAAGAGGCCACTGGAACCAATAGTTCCCCTGTTATCTGACTAATCTTGACCCTTATTGTAACTACATAAGGACTGGAGGAATGAATGGTAAATAATAACCTTACTTACATTCCGTAGATGTCGTTGGCGTTTTAAATGATGTGGTTTGTTTTCGAAAGGTTTTCATTTTACTGTGTAAATTGAAAGTGTAAAGTTTACTTGGTGTAATGCATTTATGTTATGAAGTCTGCGTGGCTTCTGAATGTTAAGTAGTATTATTTGATCTATTGCAATAGTATATTAGTATTAGTAACGAGTTCCAGGCATGTTTTTGTCGTGGTGGAATAGAGGTATTTATAGGCATGTATAAAGTACTATTTGTTCACAACTTTAAACATAGGTTCGGCATGCTTGGTCGCCCAAATATTAATTAACAACTTTCTATTTTGTTAGCCTATAATATTCTATTGATAGCGTAGGAAAATATTAATTGAATAAAGCTCCTTAAACATAATAATATTTATATATGTCACAATTGACATAAATGACTGACGTCAAAATGGCATTAAGACGTCATAGTACCCATTGTCCTATATAAAGGACAAAAGGTATTTCGTTTTAAAATGCTCATTAAAATAAACGAAGCTACAGATGAAAATTGTTAGGCTTATGAATTTCATTATATGATAGTATGTATTCATCATTTTTATAAACCTAATTAAAAATAATTAAATAATATAGTATTACATTAATTTAGGATTGTGTTGTATAATTAAAATACCTAACTTGCGTAAAAACATGAATACGAGTGCGTTTGCGTTGATAACGACTCGTTAACTAAGCTAATGTAGTAATTAGTAGTTAAATACTAGGGCATTACGTACATATTATGGAATAATGACTTAAGCTCTAATTAAACTTCGTTGACTTGATAAGTGTTGTTCTTAATGGCTTTAATTCTAATTAACAATATTAAAATACTAAAAGCCCGCAGTTGTAAATTGATGCCTAAAATTATCGATATAAAATATCGTCCGGATCATTGTGCATTTTTACATAAGAATAATTTCTTATCAAATTTGAATATCGTTGGTCGCAAACACTTACGTTTGTAAATATTATATCTGCTTATTAAATAATATACGTTACTAACTAACTAACGGAATAAATAAATAAACGTAAAATAATTACATTAATTTATTTCATTTAAGTGAAACACCCCACAAATCTTCAATATATAAATCGTAAAAAAACGCTAACAATTAGAAACAGCAACTTAGACCCAGTTGCTCTACATATTTCCTTAATTAATAATTATAATACAAACTTACGAGACGAAATAGTTGAGAAAACCCGTCTTTCACAGCTATCCACTAAGCACGAAAACACAGCACTTTCCACAGATAAACAAACTCAAAGCAAGAAACTTTTTAATTTACTTAGCGGGAACTTTTTAAATTCAGAACGCGCGCGCGTCGTTTCTCGATGCGCGCTCCGGGCCGACTGGCGCGGCGCGTTCGGAAATAAGAGAATGTGACGTTTACTTTACAAACGGTATGCCAGTGTCATTCTGTGCCTGCACATCATGCGCTTTACCATTTTCTCTTGTAAGTAGGAATTTAACATTAAATTGATATGTTTTACTTCACACGCACGGCGAATAAAAGAAAAGAAACGCAATAAATTAAATGTAAATAGTGCTTGTTATAAAGTGATATCTGTTAATAATACTGTTATTAGTGTAGGTGAGAGTGATATTAAATTCTAATTACTAGTTTTTATTAATTAATTATATAACGAAACAGTCAAACTTGCGTGCGCTTCTAGGGTTCCATACCATCACGTTTTTATATAGATCTCGCGCTTTTTGCTACAGAAATACAAAATTATAACATAATGATTGATTAGTTATGTTGCGAGACTGAACAATCAATATTACACTAAAATTTTGGATTTTTTGTGTCAACTATAAAAAAATGTTTAGGTAATGGAATAGCACAACACAAAAAGTCCATCTTCTTAATGCAAGTGTAGTCCCAAGTTATTCTGTAATCTGTACAACTTATTTTTGTTTTACAATCTAACTGTCAAATATATTTTCACAGAAAATTCCCTCAAAACAGATCTAATATTCTGTATTGGTTAGTATTGGCCACCCAAATACCTATAAAGGGCCTCCTGATTTTCTGTATAGTGACATTGGTAATTGGTACCTACCATTTTAAAATGATACTCAGTTTCATTACTTCTATCATTTGGGTTAGGTATATGAATTGAAACAAATTGTTTTACACAAATAGCGTATTTTATCGTAGTACCTAAGATATTTAAAAATATGTTTTCCCTGATTTTCGTACATCGTACTATCACAAATAAAAATAAATAATGCCCATAATCGCCACGCTGGGCAAGCGGATTGGCGATCGCAGTAATGTGTCCACTATGAATACTATGATGATGCTGCTGCCCATCATCAATCATTTATCAAATAATGGTCAGTGACACTTCAATCCCTTAGTCGACTCTTACGACACCCGCATGAGGAGTTGGGGTGGTGACAAATGCATTCTTACTGCCGTCACCACACGGCCAGATAATATTACTTAGTTTCAGAATACACCATTAAATTTCGCTCGACGGCCTATCACGAGTTCCACGAGCGTTTATCACGACACGCTTTTGTTCGGCGCCGGCGCAGGCGCAGCCGGAAACACCAAGGGTTTTGTTCAACACAAAGCATTTATTACTTAATAACTTCTAAGCATATTTATTTACATGTATACATTACTTAATCTCATATGGTAGTGGGCAGGGAAAAGAGAGGAATTTGGTTGAACTGAGATCGGTTTTGAGTATGTTGATTGTTGATTCTGCATTTCATTAAAATGTATTATTTTAAGTACTGATTTAATTAGAATATAGAATTTATTGTAAAGAAATACTAAAATTATTTATTGTTGCTAGATACACTTTGATTGGACTAGGACAATCTAACCAAAGTTGGATTGTAAAATTATTACCATAGCTGATAATTCTCGTAACAGTTGTCCTTTATAAAGGACAAAATTTTCAAATAGGTATCTTTTTCAATGGTCTTGCAATACCTTCGTTTGTCTTTATAATCGACCTCTTTTGTAAGTAAGACAAACATTAACCGCAAATATCTTTGCGACATTTTCTGTATAATTACACTATTAATATGTATGCTAGTTCATGTCAAAATTAATTCATAATAGGGTTAATCAACATTACCAAAAATAGTTAATGTAAACCTACAAATTGTAATATTAACCTTATTTAATCGAGGTGACCTAGTGTAACGTTATTCGTTAGATAATATGACAATGTTTCATTCATTAAATCACGACATTAGCCAACAACTTTCTCCCTAGTCGCCTGATTGCCTCTTCATCAATTGACTTTTTTTTAATTTTTACTCCTTTATGTAATGTATAAATATGTAACTTGCATTGACAATATACCAAGCATTCATAAAATTTATAGGTTAGGTACTTAAAAAGTACACCTAAAAACTATATTATGACGGAGATAGTCCAATACGCGTAAATTGTACGCTCTAAAATAACGGAGACATGAACTTGACGCCTTTCGTGCTATCTGAACTTAGAACTGGAACCCAGAACGATACTTCGCAAAACAGGATTTATTTTGATCTGAACATCTATTTGGTTAGGTACCTCCGATGTTTCGAGACGGACATTTCATTCGTGATACAAGAGAAAATCGCATGGGCGTTATTTTTGCAAAGACAAGTGAAACCATGGATGACAAGATACTAGATAAATACGTTAAGAAAATAAATACACTTGCCCCATTTCATCATAACATACAATGGAAAGGTACAAATACCTACTTAATAAAAAACATTTCGTAGAAGTGGTTTTCGTTAAACGATAGACATTTGTTTATTTAGACACAGGTATTTTAATATATGTAAGTATTAAACGGTTTATAAATATGTATTATAAAAATGCAATCAAAGACATCTAAAAGCGTAGCTGACAGGTGCTATTCAAGCGGCGACCAAATGATCGAATATATATTACACACTACAGATAAAAGATTGCTACAGCTGATAGACGATATCATTATCTATGAGCACTTTCTCTATGAACTAAGACACTATCTTTGTGGGATACAACATACAACATGACCTTTACATTGGGCCTTAAAACAAGCGTAAAACGAGCGCGGTACCAAACACTAGGGTGCGTACGCGTAGCTAAGTTACCAATTGCTAGAGCTCAGAAGCGTATCGTAGTTTTCTTTCACTGTCACTCTTTTTTCACGATTCTCGAATGGGCGTTATCGATTAGCATCTTAGCTACGCACCTAGATGTCGCCGTCGATGGCTACGTCTGGGAGGATATCATCATCATAAATTGCTAGAAAGAGAGTAGTCTAAACAGTTGCCGTACCATGAGTTGGAAAGTAAAGGATACGTTAGGTTTTACTCGATACGTAATGCATTCTATCGCGCTCGCACTGACATAATGGAGTAAAAATTAACTTTACATTATGCAAAGTTATGGTCCGGCTACTGACGGCCAACCGCGAACTTCAGATTTCGAACATTTCGAGCATTTGTCTCTGTCATTCCAACGAAGGCATATTAACAGAGACTGATGCAAGCAACTTAAGTGAGGTTACTAGAATCACAAGTACTTTGTTTTTCAGACGGGCGTACGCTTTGTACATGATTCCCTTCTGCATTCCCCAATAAAAAATAAAATGCGGTTTTAATTGGTCTGCGGCTTTTAAAATACAAAACTATTACCAACACCAACCTCATTTAAATTAATTAATTTTCTATTAATATCCCAACAATAATATCGTTTTTACCTCAATGTTGTGTCTACGTGCAGTTTAACAACCTAGTGCAAATGACAGTTTGATGTATTTGAGGTCACACGTCATATTTAATAGGTTATCATTATCAGTGATGGATGACGCCGACGGTGTGGCCTCAAACCATAATACACGTCTTTCATTCAGAACAAAAGAATTACACGTCTTATAATAAGGTCATATCACATCCATCTTTATTTTGTACTTTATAAAGCACAAACTTACAATTTTAAATCGGACACTTATTGCCTTTTAGTTTCAAACGTTTGCGATCGATGCGCAGGGGCAACGCTCGTGGTAACTTTCTGTAATAAGATTATTATAATTCTATTATAAAGCAAAAAAATGTTATGCAACGTTACAGAGAGTAGCGGTAACTTTTTTGCAAAGTCACTAAGCAGTAAGTAGGTATACTTGCCAATCAGTGTTAAAAGAACCAACTAGGTATGAGGTATCATTAATGAGCAATTATATTTTTTATAAATGGTTTATGTAAGATTATAATATGATAGGGTTTATCATATTTTAATACTATTACCAAATACAATTACATTTTTGTAATTGTACCTATCTGGTTTTTTATGTATTATTTTCCCAATACAAAAAAAAACTACCCTGGTTGTGAATAATATACATAATAAATAACCTCGTGGCCATGGCCCTAGTAAAAAAAGGTGACTCGCGGGCTATTTTTGGAAAGCGATGTACCTATAGACCTATGCAAGTATGCACTTGTATTAAATTTACACTCCTTTTCACAAGCCTCGAGGAGTTGTTGCCTTTTTCACTAAAGCCGCAACCAATTGTGTTTCTTCAATTATCTATCTACAATGACCTTCAAGAAGGACAAATTTAATCATCCATTTTGCCTTCCGTAGAGTCAAAATATATGTAGGTACAGGAACGAATGTTTTATTTTCCGTAAATGGCCAATAATCATAATATAATATATTTGATAGCCAGAAACAATAACTGAGACACAAACACAAAAACACGCAAACATTATTATCGTGTACTTTTTTTAAAGAGTCCATCAACCGACCTGCTTCTTGTAAAGTTACAAAATTAATACTGTGTACTTACCGTGATTTATTGAACCATTTCAACTTACTGCCGCAATCGTAATCTTAATGTCGTTGTTAAAAACAGTAAGTGCGTTCATTCTAAGCCATAACTCTTTATAACAGGCAAAGTCAAATAAAACATTTTAAAACTTAGAGGTGAATGAGTAAATAGTCACTGATGTAGGTCCTATGCATTTATAAAACAAATTAAATAGATAATCATTAATATAACGTGAATATTTGCAAATTATGCCTAAGTACGCTAAATAATTTTAATTTTTATAATGTTTGAAGCTGACTATAAAATAAAAAGTCTAAAGCAAAATAATATACCTAACGTCCTTTTAAAAGAATACATAAATTTCCGTAAGCGTTCCATTACTCTACGAAAATTCGACGAATCACGTTTTGTGTAACGAACGAATTTCGTAGAGAGGTAGATTGAGCATTCGCTCGTTTGGTCTAAATCCACCTTAATATTTTCCAAAATTAAGATTCTAGGCATGGTTGCATAGTAGTATCGCAAATACACAATACATGCATTCTTGACAAGTGACACATGATTCCAAGTAATGAGACAGCAAAGAATTTGTAACAATTGGCTGTTTCCGTCGAAACAATTGCCACCGGACTCTACTTCGTGTCTGAGACTAAAATGTCATAATAAAAGAATATTTACAAAACACCGTCCAATGTGCGTACCATGAGCTGCCGACGTGACTTTAATGCGGATTTACTTTCTATCTAACTGACCGTTTATTTATTGACGATTGGTGATGGGTAGTAGCGTCATCATAGTGGACACAGTAATGCGATCGCCAACCCGCATATCCAGCGTGGCGATTATGGCCATTTACCTCCTAATGCGGCCATACTCCTAGTTTGTTTAGCAGTGGACTGATATAGCCTGATGATTTGAGTCATGAGACTAGAAATAAGGTCACTAACATTAGAATGACAGAGAAAAATCTCCGAAATTGCTGATTTCGAAATTCGCTTTTGGCTTCGAAATTCGCTTAATAAGCTAAGCAACAATCATTTCCACATATGTATAGTCATTAAAAAAATATATATTTTTTATTATATGAAAATTTTGTTATTATGGGTTCTTTTACTTGACTTAAAAGTTATTAATAACTTATTATTTTTGTAACATTGAAAAATGTACAAAACCTTAAAAAAAACGTACCAAATTAGTGTAAAAATACTATCTTGATGTCTTTGCGACTGACAAGCTACGATATCGTGATGCCGAGATCCAGTACTTCGGGTCCATAACTTTGAATAACAATATCTCCAAACTTATCAATTTTTAAACATCGGGACCTTTACAAGATTATTGCGGATGGCCTAAGGAGTCATTTTTCGCCCGTGTTCAAGGCCACACACTGTATAGGTAAACAAACGAAACTCATATATTTTAATAGCCCTCATTATATATCGGTTGCAACTATGTAAAAATTTCTATGCAAGGTCTACTTTTCTCTGCAGCTGACTGACTATTTCAGGTCAATTGATAGCATGTAGGTCAAACAAAATTTATAAACCATCAATAAATAGTAGGTATTTTCCGTCGTATAGATAATTACAATAATTACCAAATAATGAACTGACGCATTTAAATAAATGTCACATGACCTCAGTTGTTTGGCTTCACGAATCACATGATAGCAATGACATATCACGAGCGATCTCAATTGAGACAAAACGCAAAACAAGTAATTTAGTTGGCTAGATTTTATTGATATAAATACTGTAGCATATTATGTCAATGTGATGTGTTCCTGCTACGGATACAGTTTTGTCTGTAATTTATCAATGATATACAGTAACTAAAAGGTAGGGAAAAATTTATTAAAAGTAAAAACAGACTAAAATTACCTTAAATAACTCTTATCATCATCAGCCTATGATAGTCCACTGCTGGACGTAGGCCTCTCCTATTAACTATGCGTATAAACGCATTAGGAGGTAAATGCCCATAATCGCCACGCTGGGCAAACGGATTGGCGATCGCAGTAATGTGTCCACTATGATGACGCTGCTGCCCATCATCAATATTTATCAAATAGTGGTCAGTGACACTTCAATCCCTTAGTCGACTCTTACGACACCCGCAGGAGGAGTTGGTAAATAACTACTTAAACCTGTTATAAATGAAAAACCTATAATTCTGTCATGAAAAAATCTGTTCTTTGGTAGGGTTCCCATCACACAGCCAGCGTTCCTGCGTTGGATTGCTAATGAAAGTTTTATTTTATTCAAAAATTCTAAATTAATTAAGATTACAAAGGTTTTATTTAGTCAGCCCCTGTAGCCTAGTTGGTAGTGACCCTGCCTACGAAGCTGGAGGTTGCGGGTTCGAATCCCGGCGAGGGCATTATTCGGGTATTTATTTATCATAAATGTTAACAATTATAAAAATAACCATATTAATTATTATAAATTTTACATTATAAATTAGTAAGTAATATGAATTGTCTTGATTGATTAATGTCACCACCAAAAATGAACTTCCGATTGCCGCCATTTTCTGTTACCTTACGGTTGTTAAAAAAAATACCATCTTGGCGCCAACTTCGGCAGTTCATCTTTGGTGGTCAAGAAGTGAAAAGTGGTACCAATTTGTAATCTGTGAGTAAGTGTATAATTGAGGTTTGAAATACAAAACGAGTAAGTACCTCTTGAATTTTGTTTGCTTTGTTGTTTATAAATCCCACTTCTAAACTGATGTGAGTGAGCCTTCTCTTAATTAGACCAATGCTCTAAAATAACAACTAACGATTAAACATTAGTTGGTTAAATTATTAAGACTAATTAGCGAGGCTCCACTCCCATAAGTTTAGACTCCACTACCCTATAACATGTGATTGGTAGCCCATTTCAATTGAACCCTATAACATAATTATCATACATATTAGTCTAACGCTTCTTGAGAACGGGATCCATTGAAAGAGGCTATTGTCATTAACATAAATATTTGTTCCTTGGTCATGGCTGTGTAATAATAATAGATAGACACATATAGATACTTAAACATCTATATGTATCTATCTGATATATATATCTTCGCCTGGGACCGTGGGACTAGGTCGATTTGTGTAAGATGTCCCAAGATATTTATTTTTATTTATTTATTTATTAATCCACGATCGTTAATCATCATGATTCCTTATGCGTTACAATTTTAGATGAACGTATTAATTTTCTGTATTCCCCCTCAAAACATGCCTTCATACTTTGTTACCTTGTCTGAACGTCTTAAAATGTTGTGTTTGTGTTTTTTTACGCTTTGCTCATTACAATAACCATTCGATTGTTTTCGGTCTGACAATAGACATCCAAATTTTCAAAATGCCATTGGATACAAACAAACACACAAAAATCATACATTTCTTTTCCAAGCAGTTGACATACTGTGTATACAACTATACATACATACAGCGTGTAAATTTAATAAGGCAATATATTAAACCGAATCATTTTAGCGTAATCAATAATCATATAGTCATTATGTATTTTTTTTACTTAACTTAATAATGCTCCCATAGTTAATATGAACGGTCCACGGAAAGAACATGTCTAATCCTTATGAAAATCAGGGCAAAGTTGTACCTTGTTCCTTTAAAACTAAGGTCATTTTTCCTTCTGAAATTGGAATTGACTAGACGTGTTTTTTCCGTGGACCCTACATATGTAAAAAAATATAAGCAGTAATTAAGCTGTAAACTTTGATATGTCAACAAATGAAATGACCTGGCAAAGAGAGTGTAACTCGGATTATATGATGCATACTACGAAATGGCCTCATCTCAGCATGTTGCTAGCGTGTGCCCCCAGCGCTGGTCTTCCGATGAGGCCATCACGTGAACAGTTTCACGGCAGGTAACATGTGGCACAACATAAATAAAAAATAATAAATCGTTTTACCTACGTATTATATCGTATCGTATGCTAAGCTAACCGCCGATAAATATCGGCTCGTGTTAAAAGTATACCCCGTATCACGTGTGCCGCCAGCTAATATTTTTACTAGGTCTTTCCTATCAGATAGACAATGCGTTTCCTACAAAAATGTAATTGTAGCATAAAACAATGTGCCGATTCTGCGTAAATTGCCCATAATTACAGGAACTTTATCTCGACTCACTTCATTTCTGAAACGTCGTATCAAGCAACCCTTTTTGTGCCTCAAGACAGACGTAGAAAGGAATGAAGCGTATGAAAACAATCACACACACACACACACACACACACACACACACATGCCATCACATTATTTATCTCATTTCAATTAGGGGTCCGAACTATGGGTGCAAAACTTTAACAAAACTTCTCAAGTGGACTTGACATAGCACACACATTGTAAGTTGAAGATTCCGAGATAGGGAATAAAATTGGATAAAGATTTTTCAATGACATTCGTATTTTTCTTGGCCAAAGTGTTCCCATATGTCAATTTTAATGTTTTGATAAAGTTTTGCACCCATAGTTCCGACTCCTATGACTATGACATAGGCGGTATTAAACCCTTAAGTCTAAGCCTTAACTTGGCCTCCTTATGTGTGTTCTATCGCCTGTACAATGGATTGTGCTCTGAAGAGCTGTTCAACATGAGGCCAACGTCCATTTTACATCATCGTACCACTCGCCATCGACTGGGCACTCATAATCACACCTTGCAACCTAAATGGTTGCGCACCGTGCGGTTTTATAGTTATTTGTTATACAAGGGTGCAAAGTTGTATTTTACCCGCGAGTATGAAATTGAAACACGAGCAAGCGAAAGGATTCTATAGTTGAACCACGAGCGAAGCGAGTGGTTCTATAATAGAATCCTGAGCAGCGAGTGTTTTAACATACGAGAAGTAAAATACATTTGCACCCGTGTGTAACACAAAACTTTTCCCCTCACTATAGCGAGGAAACTCAAAAAAGGTAATTATTTGTTCACATTACAATCATCATCGGGTTAGTGATAATAATTTTCCAAATGTATCATGTATTTAATGCAAGATTTTGTCGCAGTAAACTTAGCACGAAAAAGTAAACGCAGCACGATTTTAACACATTCCTGTAGTTGCACACCAACTCCAATGCATTATTAAATCATTCTCATTCATTATTTTTACAAAATTATAACAGAACACCCTGAAAGTTGTTTAGTTTACTATTTTTATGCGTGTTCGAGTCGGTAAATAAAAATTATAACCTATAATATTCTTTGACAATGTTGACGTTGACATTTTCTGCGTTTTGTGATTGCATCTAGTCATCTTATCATCATTCACTAAAACAATTGTTACTTATGGAATTTTAGGATTTATATGTTAAAATCATCATATTATATAAAGGTTTGTATTTTACACTAAATTCTCAAACAAATTATTTAATTATCATTAATATGGAACAATTTCCATGAGCATTTTACGTTTTGTTATTCCAAAACCATGATCATTACTTTGCCACACAAGTGAATAATATGCGTTTTTACACGTTCGTATTAAAGGATAAACGAGCACTTTACGAGCTAGTGAGGGGAAAAAGAAATTTCCTGGACATAGGCCTCGGCAAGGTTATCCGTCTGGTCTGGACGCATTAGGAAGTAAATTGTCCATGATCGCCACGCTAGGCAATCGGGTTGGCGATCTCAGTAGTATGTCAATTATGATGATGCTGCTGCTCATCATTATGACTGATCGCTTGATCAGTGACACTTATCCCTCAGTCGACACCTGCGTGAAGAGTTGAGGTGGTGACAAATGTATTCTTACTGCCTTCATGCGCTAACAAAGAAAACAATCAATGATTGACAATTCATAATAGCATCGTTTGTATGCGCCCGCGTATTTACTACTTCCCTTGTGTATTGTATGCAGATATCCTTGCAGTGGTTAGAAAAGTACGTAATTTGAGCCTAAGTCACTTATTTTTGGAGTTTAATTTCGTGTAACACATTGGAATCCTTTAATAAATAGATTACCTACCTTAGAAAATCAAATAGGATTTGCTTAACCTATAGCATTGGCCTATAAAAGGTGCCCGCGAGGAAAGGGAAGAATTCTAACAGTATATTCCTGAGACTAAAAGAAGCAAAAAATGTGAAGTGAGTTTTGGCCAAATGTGCAAAAAAAAATTTTTTTTTTATGTTTTGAATGCCTTAATAGACAAAAAAAAAAGGATTTTATTAATGAAACTATCGCAAAAAATGCACTTTAAAGTTTTTTTTACATTTGCCAGGTAATTAAAAATTTTTTTTTGTTCATTTGATGTCTGTCAATTAAGTGTGACAAGACTAAGACAACATGGTGAAAAAAATCCTAAAATGTGTAAAATAGACTGAATCCACAAAACTTCATATGACATTTTTAACTCCAAATTTGGTCAGAAATCCGTTGTTGATTTTTTTCCCTTTCCTCATGGGCACATTATAGAGACGATAGTAACAGCAGGCGAGGACCCAGAATTTCGATCATGGGTCATTGACTTATGATATGATAGTAATTTATACTCAATTTTTTCGATTGTTAAAAAACAGCACCTAGGCATACCTTTGTCGAGTGTGACGGGGCAAATATCCAATTGCGATAAATAATTGTGATAAATAAGTACACAAATAATGCCTTCGCCGGGATTTGCACCCGGTACCTCCAGCTTCGTAAACAGGGGCTACCAACAGTACCAACTAGGCTACGGAAGCTGGCAAATTGACTTTAATTAAATACTTAATGAGTTATCGTCCATAATTATTATGTTATTTCGGTTGATTTGTGTAAAATCTCATACTAAGAGAAAAGTTAGGGTACAAAAGTGGTCGATATGATTAGCGTATGCTGCCATGGTGAGGAGTTGAGGACACTAAAAAGAATAATAGGTTAATTAGTATAATAGACATAATAGGACCACAAACCCTGTAAAGTGTTCGAAATGTCGGAATGAAGTTAAAGTTAGTTAATATACGCGAGTTTATCCGTTTTCATAGTTTTATTTCAGACATAATAGGGTCAAGAAATTTCATCGACACCAAAAATGGTCCATACATTTTCATTTCATCATGTTTTCCCTAACTCTTCATTCTATTTTAAAATGAAACCATAATCTAAACCTTGCATTGTCAAAATTCGGGTCATCCGGAAGAGCAGGAAACCAAAAACAATGCACTCGCTGTGAACCTTATTATGTTTATACAGAGTATAATATCGTTTGAGCCACGGTTCTGAACGGTATCATTCTGTAACATAATGGTCGGCCAATTAGAGTATTGTGGCTCAGTGCGTGTGTGGTAGGGTTACCAAAAATATCATAATAGTTTTATACGGTGTTAAACCCTGGGTCGCGTTTTATAAAGTTACAATTTACAATTTCGCTGTTTGCCTCTCTTTCTAGCCAATATGTGCGTGCGTTAGAGAGCCAAACAGCGAAATTGTAAATTGTAACTTTATAAAACGCGACCCTGGCCTACTGACGCGAAAATCGAAATTCGTACATTTCGAGGATTTTTCTCTGTCACACTAACGAAGGCGTCATTAGAGTGTGAGAGACAAATCCTCGAAATTTGCGTATTTCGAAGTCCGCGGAAAGAACCGCTGAAACGCGTAAAAAAAATTGAGTATTCACACATCTTGGTCGTCAGATCTTCACATTTCGTATGGAAGAGCTTTTATCGTGTTTTATTGCAACCGTAACCAAATATAAGAAAGAGAGTTCGCATTTGCCAACTCATTGTTTATTCCTTGAGACCTTTATTGGATAGGTATCGAACCTTAATATTTATTATCTGCATATATGTATCTGTACATTTAAAACAAAAAAAACATAATTGCTTCCTTGATTTCATTGGGAACTGTTTTTTAAGTTTATTTTAGAAAACAAAATTCCTAAACGAATGGTTTTAAGCACAGATGTCATATTCTGTGGTTTTAAGAATGGTTTATTTACCAAAAAATGTATAGATAGATTGGATTCGCGTATTTATTTTGAAAATTCGTTGGACCTTACGCACAGTGCTGCCATCTCACAGCCCCATAGCGGCAGAAAAATTATCTAATATCCTCATTGGTCGAACGTGCTGTCGTGAACTCGTGATAGAGCATCTAATTCAATTCCAAAATCATATTTGACACTGACACAAAAAAGTACCTATTATATTTAATATCCCTTTATTACCACATATAAGGTCCTAATTTATAAGTTGCAGATATTTTAACACATGATACTTTACATTAAAATAATTAACTTTCAATATAAATTAAGAAATCTTTTCATGTAATTTTTTTGATTTCATTTTCCTAACAAAGAAATTAATTATAATTTCGTCTAAAAAAAATCATCATGTGTGCGTTATCACATGTCACAATAACACTGCCTGTCATGTCATCAAACGACACAATCCAAGGGAAAATAACATGACATTGACAATCAAGTATTTAATTTATCGACGAGAAGTGGCCAGTTCCAGTTAAGTAGTACGTAAAAGAGGTACTAGAATCTGTTCAATGAGTTTTCATTTAATAAATACATAAACAGGGTGTTTTTACGTAGGAAATTTGTTTTCCCGTTTTCTCCAAAAAAACATCGTAAAAGCTATAATGTTTCACGGTTTAATATATTCCAGAGACCGAATACTATCAGCTGTAAAAATATCTGCATCTAATAAATTAGGACCTTATATATTGTAATTGGTTGATGTGGGCATCGTGGGCGTGGGCAACCCTGTCGCGAACGAGTTGCAGATGATCGTGCGATATTCGCGAACACGTTACGTCATGGTCGCTCCACGTCCGAGTCGGTGCAGTGAACAAAGTCACATCTGAACTTGCATATTTTTGCATTTTTATTTAATTAGAGAATATAGATATGTTTTTGTTATATTTCATTTTAATTTGTTAGTTTTAGTTTAATTTTATTTAAAGTATTTTTATGTTGATTAATCAAAGTCAAACTATTATTTATTCAAGTAAGCTTATTAATAAGCATTTCGAAGCGTCTGACACTATCAAGAGAGAAATAGTACATTGTGCATCAAGGGAGGTAAGTACGGAAGTAATTCCGTTAGTAACAACGAGAGTGTTAGAAGCCCGACGCCGTCAGGCGGAGGGCTTTTATGACTCGAGTTAGTACCTATTCCGCTTACCGACCGTGATGCATACAATGTTTCTCATCACACTTGCCGACAAAAAAATAAGTTTTAAGACATAATATTATTAAATGACCTACTGACAGTTCTATTACTCCCTAGGGAATTTAACTTTTCTATTACTCCCGCTACGCGCGCAAGCAATGGCGCGCTTAGACAGCAAGTATAATGAAAAAAAAACTACTAATTATTTAGCTACCTATGCAAGGCGCATATACCGCCGTGACTTCGGTGGCAACATTATTACCCGATTTCCTGTATAAGACTAATTTCATAATAGGTAATCAGGCCAGAATTACGCGAGTTAGATCACAATCCGAAATTAATGATTAATAGAATAAGATCCGATCTGAAACCCATTGTAGTGGATAAGAAACACAATGTCATGTCTAGTTACATCATGTGAATGCGCGATAAAGCCACGATATGATGATAAGTTTTGTCCGATTTGATCTTAAATTATTATGTCTATACAGGTAGCAATGTACAAGTTGCAGAACATTTTCAAAATTGCGGGAATATAGTCGGAAATATCCGAGAATTTTCATGAGAATTTAAGAGTAAGTTCTCATTGAGAATGTTTCCATGAGAACTTATAAAAATGTGTTATTAATAATTATTTTAAATATAATTCATAAGGCATGTTAACTCGTGCGGTCTTGGTTTGATTAGATTGTTTGGTAAATTTAGATTTCCGAGAACATTCTCTATGCAAGTTTGGCAACTTATGAAACTTTTCGTACAACAATGCTACATACAGGGTGTAAATCTAATATGGGAGAAGGGTTTGGCCAGTATTAAATGCACGTTCTATCACTATCACAACTAAGATTTCCAACTCGAATATTTAATTTAAACTTTTTATGTTATTCTATAACTACTCGAGTATCACGAAATTAAAGTCTGAATATTCGAATATCTGAAACTTTCGAATATTTGTAAGCCTTAATCACAACTTGTTTACTATATTTTTCATCAAATTTTAGCTCAATAGAACCTCAATGTTATATATATGTCAGCCTCCGTAGCCTAGTTGGTAGTGACCCTGCCTACGATGCTGGAGGTTCCGGGTTCGAATCCCGGCGAGGGCATTATTTGTGTATTTTATTTATCGCAAATATTTGTTCCTTGGTCATGGCTGTCTATGTATTTAAGTATCTATATGTATCTATCTATTATATATATCGTCGCCTGGTATCCACTTCACAAGCCTTAATTGAGCTTACCGTGGGACTAGGTCGATTTGTGTAAGATGT
>JALPQI010014358.1:0-26428 GCA_025490895.1 Thaumatotibia leucotreta | reverse complement strand
GGTTACTAAATGCATACAATGTGATACATTTAGGCTGCATGTGCTAAGTACTTAAGCAAGGGTAAGACATACGAGTATTTATTCTAAGCGATATTTATTTTGTATATAATGAATTTTCCGATTGTATATAAATATATATTGCATTCTATTCCATTATATGACGTTTCGAAACGAAGAAAATTGATGATTATATTTCTGTTGAGATTCTTGACTACGTTTTGACCCCCTTGACTAATCCTCTTTGAAAACTTGACTATCATCTAAATCATCTTCATTATCAAAACTTCTGGGGCCGTGGATCAAACCCGCGTCTTTTGCATTCGCGTAAAATTGACTCGCCATTTCGAACGGAATTATTTTCGTACGGAATGAAGATTTATGTTTAACGTAACCGAGAAATAGTATTTACTCCTGTGGTAGATTTTTTTCTTAGTTTCTTTCAATGCATAAAACATAGATCTCATTATACCCGTCCTTCTCCAACATGAACATTCGTGTTTTTTTCGTGACCGATGAACCTACCTGTCCTATCGAACTGAACCTCACGTGATTAGATCGTTAGCTATACAATAACAACGTTTTCAAAATGTATTTGATAACAAATTATGTACTGTGTTGTTAGACAAGCAGTTACACAAAAACTCACATTCTAGAAATGTATATTGTATACCCATATCGATTTTATCATTTGTAATTATAATATTGTTATTATGTTAGTTTCTAAGTGCTTCAATGCCGTTCACTTCAGTAGATAACGCAAGAGTGTTTTCAACTATCGAGTTCGGACCGCGAAAGATTTACAATCCTGCTCGGCCCGATGGTAATACACAAAGTTATTTCAGACAGAATCCGTCTTGTGGATTTGCTCTGCCGAAAAT
The DNA here is from genome assembly GCA_025490895.1 of Thaumatotibia leucotreta. Taxonomy (NCBI): domain Eukaryota; kingdom Metazoa; phylum Arthropoda; class Insecta; order Lepidoptera; family Tortricidae; genus Thaumatotibia; species Thaumatotibia leucotreta. Next base: position 25,550 of record JALPQI010014358.1, on the reverse strand, counting down.
AGTATCTACAGTATTCGCGTGCGTAAATAACGCCGCCAAAAACTATTTATTTACTCGGCCACATAGGAAAAGTTCTTTTCGTAACTTCATTTGCATATTTATTGTGTAAACAATGAATCACAGCTGTGATAAAATATTATCGCTGTTGTGATTTTGGGTCACGTGAGGCGGGATGAGGAACAATGGACGTAGGAGGTTCTTAATTAGTGCAGGCACAACCCCAACGCGACCTCTCGCCACCGACAATCAACGGCTAATTGGATAAAGTGGTCCAGCATGAGCTACCGCGAATTTGATGCGTGCACACAGTTAACTTACTCCACGTAAACCCTATTGCAACGAGATAAAGAATACCAATGGTCAGCTAATTGTGTTATGCTGTTAGTACGTGCTCGCTGCGACTTTGTTACCAGTTACCAGCACAGCACCGTGAATAGATTTATTGACGAAATTTAAAATAGAATCGGGCACGAAAGGAATGTCAAGTCTTTGCTTCATACGGGTCATGTGCTCGTGTGGTTTGACTGGAGTATTTCCAGATCGACATTATGTTATTTTCCATTCATGTGCCATTTTAAAACCCAAGGCTGGAATGTTGTTGACTTCGTTTCTTGGTGCTATAGTTTCATTAATATCCTAATCACGATTAAAAATCTCCTAAACAGAAGTTCCGTATATGAAATTCAGTTATTTCTCGAATTTTGTACGGATACCGGTTTTGTTTGTTATTTTTGAGACGAGGTTCTAAATCTTCATATGTCTTATTATTCAATTTTCAATTAATTCAAGATCCATATCGTGTTGAAAACCAAATTCCGCCATAAATGTCAGGTTCCCATGAATTTATCGGCCAACTAAACTAGCAGGGTGAAATATATTTTCAGCCCAGTAGCATAATGGGCAAGTGTTAAAAGCACTCGATACACCGCATTATTCGCGAGAGCGTCAAGGTTGATGCAAATGCACTCATAGTTAACCAGATTATTGTAATGGCCGTCCATTCAGCGCACAACAGGTAGAATGCTATTATTGCGTTAGTTATTATGGTAACCGTTTGCTTCCTTTCCAGCTCTTTCACTATCAACTTGTCATATTACGTTTGAGACACAATTTATATCTGCATCTTTGTTTTCACTATCGGTTATATGTATATGAGTTTTGTTTTATTACCATCTTATCCATACATATTCTGATGCCAAGGGATTTACATTAGAATTTATTACCAAAGTGCATTAAAGCCATATAATTATATTGATTTTACTTGGCTGTCTAACTGCCAAAATTCTGATCAGACGAAGCTATTTAAACTTAAAATTGAGGACTGATACAGAAAGAGTTGTGTCTCTGCCAAAACGCTATTGTTTTTGTTATTGACTCTTTGTGCACTGACTTGTTTATCAATGTCATCACAAATAGTCTCGCTATGACTAATATTAGCAGGTGTATCTGTCCCTTCCTGCAGTGTTGCCATAATCAAATTTATTATCTCAAGTCCAGGTCATTACTTGCGTTTTGTGTTCGCTGTTATTTAGAAGTGCTTGTGAACATCTAAACATTTGAGTTTTCATCATCATAAATTTAAGAGCTGCGCTCTTGTCGGTGGAGCAGCTTCCATGATTCCCTGTCCAAAGCCTTTTCTTTAAGATCCTGATACGACACGACTTCCACTTTCTCTTTCAGTTGGTCCATGTATGCTAATCTTGGCCTGCCACTCTTCCTTCTGCCTTCTACTTTTCCCTCTATGATGGTCTTGATGAAATCGTCGTGTCGCAACAGGTGGCCTAACATCTTCCCTCTTCTATTCTCAATGGTATTCAATAGGCATCTCCGTTCTTGAACTAGGTTTAAAACCTCTTCATTCGTTTTTTTCTCCATCCAGCCGACCTTCGCCATACGCCGCCAACACCACATTTCGAATGCCTCAAGGCGTTTCCTATCCCGTTGCAGCATCGTCCATGTTTCGCACCCGTATAACGCAATACTCCATATGTAGACTTTAATCAATTTGAGTTTTATGGTTTACAAAATCACTAAGCTATAATGAGCTCGAAAACCTCAGAATACAGAAGTTCCGGAAGCAAATCAAGGCACAAAAAGCTTACGTATAGTTACTAAATTTGTGAAATGTTGGGTCGCTAAAATGTATTCCTGTCTGTACTACAGACTCTAACAAATTCTGCATCGTAAATCAAGCCCCTATTTTTAACAAGTTTGTTAATTTATACTCACCGTGAGTTGCTGAACTAAGAAAACTGTGATGCTATAATGAGCTCTTGAAAAGCCTCCGGAATATATAGGCATTTACGCGCAAAAAAATATAGCCAAGTAATTTAGCCAAAGACCGTTCGATTCCTAAAAAGCTTACGCGAAAACAGGTCCGATACTCCGATATAAACAATGGAGCCTGTTTTCGAAACGGGTTTGCCGTTCGTGTAGGCGGCCTTGAGCGTCGAAGGACGCCCGGTGCGCGCGCGCCGGGGGCGTGGCGCGGGCGCACGCGAGAGCTCGCGCTCATCCGCGCAGTTTCTTACATTATACTAATTGCTTATGCTGTTTCCTTATGAATTAATTATTAGCTTTGCTAGTATCTCGTGGTTTGTTACAATTTTGCTAATGAAAAGTTCCGTGTAATTTTGCGTAGGTATTGTACGAGTACAGTCGTCATCATAAATACATACACAATACTTAATTAGGTGCTAATAAATATCGGAGCATGTACTGTAACGCCTTGACAATTGAATCATTTTCAGTTTTCACGATGACTGTATTACCTAAGTTTATACACGTGGTTGGTTAATGAAGTTGCATAATGGGTGAAAAACCGCATTCTAATTGAATGAAGGTATGCTTACATTTTCTTTGATGTAACATGACTGAAAACAATGGGCGAGTAAATTTTATTTAAACTATTCTCGTCTTACTATGATAAATATGATAATATTGATAATTTATTCAATTTTGCTATTTCTACTAGAGGTAACAAAAACAATAGCACGGAAAATTGTTTAAGCCATAATATTGTTTCGGGTTACCGCGATAATGATTCATTAATTGTACCTACTGTTATAAAGATATTACTCGCGTAGGTATATTAAACACTGACCACTTCATTTTGTATCTTGTCATTGTAATGTCAACAATAAATCTTTAGCCAATTTCATTTTGCTTGCCACTGTGACTAGTTGTTTTCCCATTAAGAATCAAATAGAAGAAACCTAAGAACAAAATACGCCAGCTACGCAGGCGAAGTCACGGGCAAAAGCAAATGCCATCTCAAGGCCAACATTTAGAGCTAGCCTATTTGCGCGTAACAAGACACAAAAAGTGGACGCACGCCACGTTATTCATTATTCAAGGGGCCCGGACGCGACGCGATGGACATAGTAAATAGATTGCAAACGCGACCAGACTCTGCTTGCTTCATTGCTTCAGCTCCTGACGTTTGGGGTCGATGTTCCACGTTTGTCTTTCGTTACCACATTTACAACCTTTCTAAGGGAATTGCACAGGGTACATACATACTTAGTCCCGTTTTTGTTTTCTTACATGTTTTGCCCATCATAGTTAGTTGATCAGTTCTATTTAGAATTCAGGTTTCTTTTGGGAATTTACATATCGTTGAAATCTCTGAATCATTGATTACTTGATATTTTTATCAAGTTGCAGCATTCAATCTATCTCGTTCTTTTTGTACGAATTTTTTTAAGTTTATTTTATCTACCTTTCCGAGAGCCAAGCTACGGAGCTTAAATTCATAAATTATGCTAAGTCACTTTCCAAATAAAATATGCAATATAAAATCTGGCATTCTACATATTCGTCAATAAAATGGCCACGTTCTTTGTTCATTGACGTCGCCCTCCAATTAATATTTCGAGGCGTGCTCATGACGCAAGTGACTGGTTTTAAAGAATCCAACTTGGGTTGGGATAAGCTGAGACCTGCTGTTGCAGTGTCATTCATTTCTTTTTGGACTTTGTGAATTGTAGGTAGGTGTAAAAAATGTGCTAAGAAATATATATAGGAGTTTATTTAGTTTACAATTGTATTTATTAATTACATTTTTAGTTTCCTATCATAACTAAGCACGCTTTGTATAAAAGTAAATTATTATTTAGTTTCTGAGTATTTAAAGGTCACCCTACAAATTCGACTGTGATGGAACCATTTTTTTTTCCTGTAAATATGTAAAATAAGTTAGCTAGTCATATTATATGTAGTTTTATTCAGAATATTTTATTGTGTGAATTAAAATTCTTGGACAACTAAAAATATTTACCTCATTCGTTGACTTGTTTCAAAACTAAATCAAGATAGGGTAAATCCATAAGACTGTGATATCAGTTACCAATTCTATTGCAAGTTCTTATATTAATCAAGTAGATTTAGCATCTACATAATCTACCTAGACCAGATAGGGCTAGACCAGGCATACGGAAACTTAAGTTTGATCAATATATCTCCAAGGGAATCAGTAGAATTATTCGCATTAGATACCTATTCAATATAATAAACCAGAAAATTATAGTCAGTCTGTTTCGGCGAATTCAACGAAGTTTAGAAATTAAATAATAAAAGCAGACAACAGCTGTAAACGGAATGGTTTCTTTACGACTTTGAAACTTTTCATCAGTTGTTGCGGTGTTTTGAGTTCGCGACTTGTTTTCGTCCTACTTTGTTAGGCAATTAGACTGAGATGTTTTAAGTAATCTTATCTAATCAAAATTAGGTTATGTTTGCTCAGGTTTAGAGCTCCGAAGTTGCATCTTATTAAGGATTCGTGTGAGTTAGAAAGAAGGTATCTGTGTAATTACAAAAGCAAAAGATCTTGCAAGCTATTTCATTGAATCATAACATAATAAAACTTCTATTTTTATTTTATTTCCGTTAAATTTAAGGGAAGCTTATTTAGGTCAAATATAATTAATTAATGTCTTAACTATATTTAAATAGAACATTGTGAAAACACAAATCAAATTATTTATTAACTAAATATTTTGATTTGTACTTTTAATTTTTCTCCAGTAGTCACACTACTTAATACTATATAAATTATAAATATTAGATGTCATATACCAAAGAAAAACGACCAAGATCACCTATGTCCGAGGTGGGGATCGAACCCACGTACTCAGCTTTCGCGGCTGATGCCTGTACCCCTCGGCCACTCGGTCTTAGCAACCACCGGTCAAATTTCTCGGGTATATGCAATCCCTTACAAGGCTAGGCGCCTTTGACCATTCTCTAAGGGCAAGCACTAACTACATGCCTGCACCTCCTATTTAGAATACTTTACAGTTTTCTAGAATAGCTAAAAAATCAAAATATTTAGTTAATAAATAATTTGATTTGTGTTTTCACAATGTTCAATAGATGGCAGCACCATCTCTCTCTAGCTATTCTAGAAAACTGTAAAGTATTCTAAATAGGAGGTGCAGGCATGTAGTTAGTGCTTGCCCTTAGAGAATGGTCAAAGGCGCCTAGCCTTGTAAGGGATTGCATATACCCGAGAAATTTGACCGGTGGTTGCTAAGACCGAGTGGCCGAGGGGTACAGGTATCAGCCGCGAAAGCTGAGTACGTGGGTTCGATCCCCACCTCGGACATAGGTGATCTTGGTCGTTTTTCTTTGGTATATGACATCTAATATTTATAATTTATATTTAAATATTTATCACACGGGTTACTCACGTAATTTAAGTCGATAATTGCACGACATGTTTCGATCCATTTAGAGGATCCTCATCATGGAGTATCAGCGACCAAAGCCCGACGTGCGCGCGATTTTTTGGTCGCGAATACTCCATGATGAGGATCCTCTAAATGGATCGAAACATGTCGAGCAATTATCGACTTAAATTACGTGAGTAACCCGTGTGATAAATATTTAAATATGTTTGAGTCTCACGTTAGTTATAATTCTAAAATGTCTTAACTGTTATTGAGTTATTAAGAAAATAAGTTTAATGACTAAACAAGTGTGTTTATTACATCCTAACTTACATATTACCTTTATTACTTCCTAATGTTACTGATTTTGACATGTACCATTAGTCATCTGAAATTAACTTTTATGTTATTCTTACGGTTCTATCACACTTACAATTTCATTTATTATGTATAGATAGAAACGATTTTTTTTCGAATTTGCCTAAAAGAACGATATACCAGGTAGCTCCAACTGATGTACCAAACAGCCAGTTAAATTAAACGGAGATAAAAAAACACTGTGCAGACCGTCGTCTACCATCGATGAAAACAGAAAAACTCTTATCATTTATCTTATTTACAATCGGCATACTGCGCTACGAGTATATGCAGTCTGGATTTACCTCAATCGTTTCTTAATCTTACTTATCGCGAATTCGCCAGCTGAATGCTAAAAAAAGAATCTGCCGACCGCCAAGAACTGGGTTCGGGCTGTTTCGGAGACAAACGACTATTGCCCGCAATCGAGTTTCGTCGACGACGCCTGTACCGGCATCAACAGTCATTGACCCGTATTTGCGCAACGCATATCTTTAAACCGATGCTTCTTATCTCAGTAGGTAACCACTTCATTTTTTATTCTAGAAACAACCACAAATCTGATGATTGAAGGATGCTTCAAAAAGTAGATCTTAATAAAAACATGTTATCTGATGCTCACGAAAATATTGATCTTAACGTTTGTTTGAACAGTAACAGCGATAATGACTTACGTGAGGTGCAAGCCTCTAAAGATAATATAGTTTTTGATACATTTAAATTGGGTATTTAAGGAAACCTACATGACGCGTTTCAAAAAGTTTAAATAAACAAGAGGCAACATGCTGTTGTAAATTGCTTTAAACCCGTTGTTTATTACAATGTAATTTCTGTTTGGTCTTTGAATTTAAACATACAAGAACTTTAAATGTGTATATCAAGCAGCGACAAATAGGTCAATTGCTTCTAAATTAGATATCGGGGAATCAGCAGTCTCATGCGTTCTATAAAAAGAACAAGTAAACAGTGAAATATACAGAAGGAAAACCAAATTTAAAAGTTTGCTCAGACCTTTTCTTGACATTACACGGTACTAAAGAGAATTTGAATAAGAAAAGGTCTGAAAACTTATACAAAGGAATGAAAACATTACGCAGACAAAGCAAAGTCGGTTAGGCGGTGTAGCCCGGCAAAATGTTTGTATGGCTCAGCTCGGCCTTGCTCGCAAAGTGGATAATCACGGCTCAACTCGTGAATGTGTCGGCTCTAGATTGGATAACAAATTTATGTGTGTTTACGAATCAATTTGCATGTTCATACAAAAGATCCTCGATTCAAAAATATCTTTGCAACGCGATCGTGCCTCTACCGAGCGACGGCAGCTTTATACACGGCGGAAATTAAGGGATCAGCCTCGACTTCCACTACGATATATATCTCGGCAATTGTTCGTTTGTCTTCGACATTAGTGTTGGCAATATCGCGAGTCTTTGTTTATAAAAAAAGGTTCGTTATTTTTGAGTACAATAAATCGGTTAATTTTAATGCTTCAGTTTTTTTGTGAAGTTGAATGGGTTTAGATTTTTTTATAGTACTATAATTTTCATTAAACTTTCAAAACTGAAAGGGTATTTTATTCAAACCGTAGTTCTTTGAAATCAACTTTAAAAATAAGAATCTATACGATTCGCAACTGAAAAGTCTGAAACCACATAAAAATAATTGAAGCGCATAGTCTCGTTGGAATAAGTGGGAACCAATAACACTTGTACCACGAATTACCGCTCGAATGAATCCTTCCTCTGGGGAACGTAGGTTAGGTACATGGGTACTAGGTATAGGCACTTGCATCCGTCGATTTAAAAAGTAAATTTAGCCGCTTGCTGCGAATATCAATTGGCTTCTTAAAACCAGAATCAATTTAACATCTACTGGCGCATGCTGGTACATACCCACAAAAACTAGACAAGAAACAATATCACATTCGGAAATTGTACAGTAACACTATTCAATTATGACGTGTCCAACAACACATAGATTTACACGTAACCCGGTTACTGTGAGAAAGTATCATAAATATATAGTCCATTACGCTGCTCTTTGTGGCAACATAAAGACCAATGCTTTTGTATTAGCAGCCGGACTTGGCCGACATAAATTAATTACAAACCCTTTCTCCCCTTCTTTTATTGAATAGTTGAATACATACAGTAAAATAACAAAATTGAATTCTGTTTTGGGATCTCCGTTAACGATTTCAATTTATTATATATAATAGTAAATCACACACATTAGTATCAATATTGTCCCAAATCGGGCTAATCTCACGACCAAAGAAAACACTACATACATCAAAAGCATTTTTTTTGTTTATTTTATTGGTCCAACCAGTCCAGTGCTTTAATTCGTCATTAACAAATACATTACTTGCATAGTATATTACTGTGAATTTTATATGCTGTTACCTGATTTAAAATAATGTCAAAAAGAATTTCCGCCGATCACTGCGCTTACATGTTGAATCGCGATTGACAACCTGTGCATCATAACATAATCTGGAGCAACATACACTCGTCTAGTTTCATATTTTAATCTAAATACAAATTGTCCCCAGGTGTTCGGAACAGTGGAGCTGCCGGACAAGCCGATCATGCTCCCGCCCTTTGTGGAGGCGACCCACTGCCTCGGCTACCACCTGACTCGCAAGGGCCGCGCGGTTGCCGACAGAGTTGTCTCGGTCCTCGGCTACGCCTGCCCCGACATCACCTACAGCCCCAGTCTCTACCCCATCACGGCTGCCTTGTTACACTTCATGCCTGGTAAGTTTATCTTCTATATCCAGTTGGCTACCCTAATCTTAGAATAGCGTTGTCCCTAATTCATTAATTGCTTGTTTATTGTTTACCTTTTCTATCTTGGGAGGAAAGTAGGACGTGTTGACAAAGATACAATGAATGATTCTTAACTCATATTTAATTTTGATATATATGTCGATAACGACATCTTGACTGATAAATATAATTCTGAAATGTTTATTTGTAAACTGGTTCAACGAATTTGCCATCAGTTTGATCAAACTAGTTAGCATCTGGCCAATTGATCAAGAATTTAAAAGCAGTGACCTAGAACATTGCGCCATCGTTAAAACGAAATGAAACGAATTCTTCATACAAGCAGTATTTAATAATTCTCTATGTAAACTTCTAGGTAGCTTTTCGCAGGCCAGATACGAAAATTTAATTTATTACTTGCGTTTGCATACAGGTTCGGTGTAATAAATCATTAGTTATGCTTCCAGTTTTATTGGGAATAATGTGTAAAGCTGGGAATACTTGTTATTATCGTAGGTTGTGACCTTTCCGATGACTTCTTATCATCACCGTTACGAATCGAGACGAGATAAGTTATTTATAGCAAGTGCTGCTTTGACAACATCGTTTGTTACATTCTTGTTTCTAAATAATTAGTCATCGGCATCGCTTATCATGAATGCGATAAAATTAATAATAACCGCTTGGGGTTGACCAAAGGGGCCCTTAAATTTATTTCATCTATAACCGCAACAACTTTTTATTAGAAAGGTAAAGCATAGTTCTGGTGATATTTATTTACGGTTTCCTTTCATTGGATGTCATTAGTCATTACCGAACATATCGAAATATATCTGAGATTACAACACGTTTTATTGCCCGTTTCCGCTGCCTTTTCAAATTCGGTTTATTATGATTAGTTTGTACACAAGCTCGTTTAAGAATTGTAAAACTTTATCGCTTTAAGTTTTATTCCGCCAAGAATTCAATGTAAACAGACGTTAACCGGCTCAATTCAGAAGCAGAAGCGTCACAGAGCTTTACGTCGCTCACCAGCTAATTCAGTAATGAGTGCGAGGGGCGATAATTGAACTCGGCAATAGGCAAATTGCCGGAGGAGTCTCCTGTCTGCTACTGCGTCACTACCTCTCAAACTGCAAACAATATTCGACTCTCTTCCATGTCTTTATGAACAATAATACCTTAGGTAAACATAGTAACTCCCATCGATCTTATCAAGATCTAAATTGGACTCTCGTGCTGCGTCTCAGAGTTCGGAATGCGTATTATTATTTGGCTTCTCACCGCAGGGACCCCAATCAGGAACGTCGCAGATTTGCATTCCGTTCGTCGTGTTTGCCAATTTCAAGTCGCTTCCTACTCTCTCATGCAATTGTGCGGAATGCGAACACGCTTGAGATCGATATGCTGTTATTTTAGTATCCTATTTCGCTAAATTGAGCTTGATCGATCTCTATCAGACAGTTTGAATTGGGATAAGAATACGTCGTCACAATATACAACACGTGAGGAGGCGGCCTGAGCTCGGGTTGCGCCGACATATCAATTTGGTCGCCGGATGGCTAGAAAAGTGACAATTTCCTCCATTGTCCTCTGCCACATCATTTATGATATCCCAGCGTGTAAAATGCACTTCTAACGTTAGTTGGAAGCATATCTTCGTGTACACGTACATAGTTATTTTGTTCCGAGTTAGGTACTTGCCGTTGATGGATGACTCTTGTAAACAATACATACATTAATCCATGCCACAATGTAATATCATGGGAAGCAGTGTGAAGTAGTCCTTACAATGGACTCTCTGTGGAGGTGCATAGGACTTTATTCATGAGGGAGTTACGTAATTTACATGCGACACACGGTCCGTGAATATTTTCGTTGGATTTATTTTTGTGCGCCTCGTTTTAATTAATGGCATGCAAGTTTAAGTCATTAAAGTCGTGGAAATAACACATCGATTTTGGCTCGCGTTTCGCATGCGTCGAAAAACACCGGTCTAATGTTTTTATTGTTGTCGCGGAGTCAATGTCGCTAGATAATTATTTTTGTACGTTCCCCGGCCGTGACACTGGCGTAGCGTGTTATCATGCACCGCCGATACTGGAGAGTTCAGACGGCGTCATCGTTTTCGCGCAAAAAATAACGCAGTTCCTAATAGTATCAGATAAAAGCGCTGGGTTTAGTGGTTGGCTGACGGCCAGGCTTGGCACCGAACGGTCTTGGAACAAGTACCGGTACGGGATCCGTGTTTTCGTGAATTTGTACCGCTCTATGCTAACCGATTATTTAGATATAAACTCCTTTTGGTCGCGTACCATTGGGCCTGTTAGGTATTTATTTCACCGCGTAAATCTTTAAGCCGATTGCACCGGTACAAGAATGTCAGAAGCGAAAGCCAGATGCTAGCGCATTCATAATGAGTTCATTCAATTAAAAATCTTATTGAAACTCGATTCCGTGTGCGATTCTGCGACAAAGGTTTAAGGGTCGTGCAAAAACGTTGAATAAAACACTCATTACATGCTGTTTGTCGTGAATTTGTTGGAGCGCGACGGGCCTTCCTCTTCCGGTAAAGTGCTTTAATTAATTTACCTTTGTACTTCTCCTACATGGGCTTCAGATTTTGTTCATTAGCTTTCCCAAATTTTACGTCCGAAATCTTTTTACGAACTTTTGTTTGAGTCATGAATGTCATGACGTTTGGGGTAATTAATTGAATGCATTCGATCATTAAATGCATCCATTTAATTTTTAACAACTTTGTTATTATTATTCCTTGAAACTAAATAAGCTTTAGGTAACTTGCGTAAGGTTCCACGATTTCCACGATTTGGTATATTTTACAAGATACATAATTATTTAATGTCTTAAAAATTACGTGTCTTTGTCTACGTTCGATTTTTCTTCGCCTTTTTGTATCTACATACATATCGTAATAGTACTTTAGCGTTACCATTCGTCAAGATTTACATTTAATTCTTAATTCCAAATATTTTTGTACTTACTTCTCCCCGTTTAACCCCAGGGCAGCGATAGTATCACATCGTCGCAATACTTACTCAACCTCGGACATACAGCAATCAATACATGGAAATATCACCTTTCTGTCTCTCTGAATACGGGTGATTTTACTATCAAGTAAGTGTTGTACATACGAGGTTGGATAAATATAGTCTCACATTGCGTGACCACGTCGCACGTAACTCACAATAAACTAAATAGTAAATACTGCTTATCGCAGTCCTCCCTAACGTAGATAGAAGTTACGTGCACTGTGTTCTTTTGTATTAGGGGACTGAGCTTTATTAGCTCGTGACTAGCTTTATAAAGCTTTTCGTTGTACAGCTAGTTGAAAAATATGTATATACATAGCTATGGTCAAAAATATATACGTCACTTACGTTGTAAGTTAACTACAGTAATTTATGAAACCTGGAGGAAAATAAATGGTTATCCAGATGAACCCAGTAAAAGTTAGGTAGGGTAGTAGTTATAGTAATACGGGGAAAATAAGAGAAACACAAAAAAATACATACCTCTGTACCAACATAAGGTTGAAAGAAAAATATTCACAGATCTAATGTAATTTTAGGAGAAATAATAAATTTCTACCGAGAAATAAAACATTACTCATGCTCATGTAGAAAAAATGTAGGAGCGAGGTAATGAAAAAACTTCTAAGAATCTTGTTAGACTTCGAATTACACATTCCATTTCTAATGTAAAAAATAAAATTACCGAACTCAGACTTTATGCCAAGTTTTGCTTTTATTTATTACTCTTATTACATTTAGAGAACTTGTTTGCATTTTCTCATATCTGGGTTAATTGGAAACATAATGACATGAATAGATTAAAATAAAAGTCACGGCAAACTTAATTTTATCAGCTGCTAGGCATTTCGTTTAACTTGAGAGTTTTGGAAAGAAGAGCCATTTCGCCTTTTTCATGTTTACTACAATATGTTCATTCAAATGCCTGGGACTCCTCGAGGGGCAATAGGCATTTTGGCATTTTATCTCTATAATCTTTTCCACTGACTCTTGTATTAGGTAATTGAAGAATAGATTTGTCATATATTCCCAATCCCCAAGTTTCTCAGGAAGGAAGCACAGGACACATCCATATGTTCGCATCGCAGACTCAGAAAACTACTCTTTTATGTAACGTTTCGCTGTCATCCACCCGACTTGTTACTGTTGTTAGTAAGGCCTGAAGGCCCAGCCACGACATTGGTCTAAGGCGACCAGCGGCGAGCGAATCCATGAGTTGGAGCGGGAAGCCAATGTGGGTACTCCCTCTCGCACGTATGGTTTTCCGCTATGCCGGTCGCCTTAGACCAATATCGAGGCTAGTCCATTAGACTTGGACAGGCTTTCAGTGCGTTCGTATCATTAAGCGGACTATGTTCCAGTAACCGTCAACACAGGACGCATACATTTCCACCTAGTTGATACAGATTAGAATATCAACGTTAAGCACACATCTACATCCTCCCCTCGCAAGGTTACGTCGCCTCGTAACCCAGAATCCCCATCTCGACAATAAACGAGTATATTATCCACTAGAGCCGCCCACGACTGTCGGGTGACATAATTCAGACCTAGGCTATGACACACCCGGCAATCTAAGTCTATTGGATGAATAGGGTACTGAGTACTGTTAGGTTATTTTTCCTGAAACTTGTTACTACGGCGTCTAACATGATCTTTATACGGTACCTTCAAATAGGGACTTTATGTAAGGAAAATTATCAGGCACGCTTATTAAAGATATTTAATACTGCCATTTAATATGAATAAATCTAGATATAATTACCCTTTCTAGGAATGAAGTTATAAAAGGCGTACTGCACTTTCTCGCCTTAATGATCAATTTCCTCCGCTCTTACCTGAATCTTAAACCTAAACGAATGAACATACATTTCGTGTTTTAGTTAAGCCATTTAAGAGAAAATCCGTTTTCACGGTAATAACTTACAAGTGACTAGTGTGGGATTTAAAACGATCAAAAAATTTTTATTTGCTAAATTATGGACACTAGCTGTATTATTCAACAATAGGTACATTAATTACTAACATATACGTAATTATAAACAGTGCTCTCACTCACATGATGAAACATGTACAAAACATAATTTGATTCCGGTTCAAAGGTTGTATTGTAATGGTTAACGGTACTTATTACCTCGGCCGTTTTACTACAGAATTGGTCAAAATGTTGCCGAGTCACTATACCATTGAAATTGTCTGAATAATTTCCATGACTTTGCATTTATTAATCTAAGGTCTGATGTTACCAAACTAGAATATGGATTTTACTTTATATCAAACGACAATACTCTCTTGTGGGTTGTGATAAGTTGGTTTAGTAATAAGGATATGTGAAACCGTTTTTGAGTTATGATGGCAAAAGTGACTCCAAGTCCAAATGTAATTATATTGTATTATGTTGTAAATGTGGTTCGTGTAAAGGTGCATTCAGACCAAACGAGCATTCGCTATTCTAACACCCTACTCTACGAAATTCGATCGTTTTATTACGTTTTTATCCTTTGTTTTACGAGTATACTAGGTGCTGCAAGCTGCAGGAATCAAGCGTATGCTTGCTTACCACCAGTAATATAATAGATTTTTATTACTCAGAGGTTGAAAATTATAGTTTTGCCCTTTTTTTTCGTTGGAGAATATCGTTCTTCGCAAACACTACTTTTCTACTATGCGCATGGCATACTCCACGGCAATTAAAAAAAATCTACTCCAGGGATGAAAACGCTCTTTTCCACCCGAGATGAAAGAAAATGCTTTGTCATTCCGCCCTGCTTTCAAACTACGTCATTGGATGTGTCGTGACGTGTGAGTTAAAAGTTACGGTCGAAGTTTGCACTCCAAATGGTTTGTTGTCACGAAAACTTGGCTATAAGGGCTGCAGATGGCTCAAGGGCTTACATGTACAGTCTGTGTCGAACTTTGGAATACATTTTGGGCTTTGACACTTTGTTCTATTACTAATCGTTGTACACCGCCCTTTGGTGCCTACTGCCTAGAGATACTCGTAGAGCTAGAATAAAATGTGTGGTGTAATTGGGAGCACGTTGGACCGCTAATCCAGAGGAGGCGGATTCGAATCTCGTGCCAACCATATTTCCGCGGTTAATTTTTTCTATGGTTCCGCATTGTAAAAAAGTACCTCCAATTTTATTTGCTTAATTATAAAAAAACAAATGTATGTTTTCTAATCGTGAGAATAAAATATGTATTTGGTTTTGTAGTGATTTAATTCCTCTACTTACATCGTCGGAGTGGTTGGATCACGTGATGTGATTAATAACTAGGAGATATACTAGTTACGGTAATAATTCCAAAATATACATTTTAAACATTTCCAAATTTTTCTCAATTTATGAAATGAACGCAAAAAATAACATGTTCGTGAAGTCACAGGTTCAAAATCGTCCTATAACCGAGTATAACTTAAACCGGGGGTTCCGTAGACGAATCAATCGAATCAGCTCCAGAAATAGCCGCCCTAGCAGCCGCTGTGGCGTCTGTGAAATTTAACGCTGTCCGCACAAACAACGCGCAAAGCCCACACAGAACTCTTTGATTTAACCGATAAATGTTAGAAATATAACAAACTTTGTAATCAACGTTGTTGTCTTAGACGATTCAAGTTTGAACATCATTGTAGCTAGAAAAGTGTGTAAAATTACAACCAGAACTTTATGTATACCCTGGTATACATGAAGTACCTATTCTCTACTTTATATAATATATACCGGCTGGAA
Organism: Thaumatotibia leucotreta; assembly: GCA_025490895.1. Lineage (NCBI taxonomy): Eukaryota > Metazoa > Arthropoda > Insecta > Lepidoptera > Tortricidae > Thaumatotibia > Thaumatotibia leucotreta. The sequence continues at coordinate 9,966 of JALPQI010014358.1, read as the reverse complement.
GCGACCGGCATCCAGCGATCTTCATAAGGTCGTTTATCCATCTTTTGGGTTGACGTCCTACGCTGCGTCCGCCAGACCGTGGTCTCCAGTCGAGCTCTTTTCGATCCATGGACCAATCCGGATTAGCAAGCTGACAATGGGCGAATGGCAAAACGACGATGGTCTAATTTAGGAAACCTATGTCGTCATTTTTTTCATCAGTACATTCGCTAGATACCCGAGCTGCCTGAATTAAAATTATAGAGAAATAAGCGTTTGGAGACAACAGTTTTTGTTGGTAGTTCCAAATTACTTTGAAAGTAAAAGTATATATACTGACCGCTTTGCCTATGTACATATGTACCTATATGTAGACTTCTTCGCCGGGTAGTCATGAATTAACCCCTTTATACAGAAAACAACACATTGACAATACTCAGTATTCCTAAAACCTTACAGTTTCAAATTTCAATTACCCTTCTTACCTCATCCTTTAATTATGTTATGTTGTAGGCACATAACTCTTTAACATTATAGATCGATGAAATTCAATCTCTTCAGGAACTCTCTTATCCATTAACGGGCCGGATCAAAGCCCATAACGTATTCCCAAATATGGTTTTATTATCCCGAGTCGCGTTTTTGCAATGAAAGTAATATCCGCTCCCTTTTCCATCTTCAATATTCTTCGTACGTACATTACGTTTTTGTTTCATTGGAAAAGTCGAAAACCGTACCGGTTGGTTAACAGATTTTTCAATTGTTATATGTATAAATAACATTAATTTCATGCTTATGTTTTTGTTTACCCTATCTGTAACTACATAATGTAAAATGGCAATTCATTGATATGCTGGGTTTTTGCTTTTTAGTAAATAACATTTTTGTTATGCGTGTGTAGTCAATTTTAGTTTTGGACTGATTGATATTATAAATTTAATGAAACGAAATATTTTTTTATTTTTAAGACGTGGCACATTATATGTATATCTACTTTATTTATATTTTCATAGTAGTAGCCTTATCTAAATTCAGTTCAAGTCGTAGTCATTGTTTCAAAACAAATGCCAAACCTGTATCGAGCTTTGCAAACGTTAAAAGTAAATCACTTTACCTACCTTCCATATTTAGTCTTACGCTAGACTTTGTAGTAAGATATCCAATATCTCAACTAGTTCGTTCACGTCACGTACAGCGTACACCCCGCAACAGATTACTGTTCCTAGCCTCTAAAGAACTAACTATAAGGTTGTTTCAGAACCGTGTTGCCGCCCGTACCTTATGTGGGTCAAGATATTGTGAGCTCAGAATAGGCACTTGCGAATATCTCGCTCTCGGCTATTTGCAAAGGACTCTTTTGACGTGTATCTCCACTCAACATGGTTTCACTTCTACCCGTCATACCCATTTTATTCAAACATTTCTCGAGTTTTCTTGGATATACGTTTCGCTCGTCTTTTGTCAACGCTAACGAGACATGAGTTATATTCGGACATTTTATGTCTTTTGTAACATCTCTGCATTCTCGACTATTATACGTTGTATCGTATACGACGTTTTGGGGCGGTAGTAGTAAAATTTTTTAAAAATACCTAGTACCTACAGGACGTTTCATAACTAGAGAGAGTTATGTAGATTAACTATTTATTCATTACATTCGTATTTTATTTATGCAGAGTAATTTCATGTCAATCCCATCGACCGTGGTATTTGTGGTTGATTCTATTAAATCCTATCTCTTAAAATCGCCAGTTTACCGACATCAAATCCTTTTTATACCTATTACCTTATAACCTTACCTTTTCCGGCATTTTATTAACTGGAGATTAAAAAATCTGGTCCCAATTAAGGTAAATCAAATCCATCTCGCAGAAGAAATGCAAAACGATGTCAGCAATATTGATAAAATATTCCCCAAAAAACTGAATCAAAGCCTATCTCAAACAGTTCACAGTTCAACCACCTCCAATCCTTCTTATCTTACAACTTCTTTCTTTCCAATTTGATAATAATTGGAAATTGGAAAATCAGCCCCAATGAAGGTTAATCAAATCCACCTCGAAGAAATGCAAAAAACTGTCAGCGATATTCAAACAAAAGCTATGGATATGATATGCAAAAATAAGGCCCCACCGTAAACGCATCTGTCTCTAAACGAAGGTGTAGTCGGAAAGTCGGAATAGTGATGGGTATATTATCCCGATAATTCCCCAATCAGAAAAGTATCCATTTGGGAGTCTTCCTCATACTGTTTTGGGTAAGGTACCAGGAAAAAGGAAGGACCCATCACTAAATCGAAATAATAGAAACAGATACTCGAAATGTATGATTTTCACGGTAGGCCTACATAATCCTCAATCAAAGCTGCTATCTCATAAAATCTCTAGTTCGACGACCCGTAATCCTTATCTTACCTTTTCTTTCCCTTTAACTATCTTTCTTGCCTTGCATTTGCCAGAGTGCTTCGACCCGTCGTTAAGGAATCTGGGTCGCGACCTCGGACACTTCGCTATCTTAATTCTCGCCATGGTCTTGCTTAGTTGCTTTTTGTTCTTCCTGGAGTTTCTTAGCCCGTGGCCATTTGAGAAGCATTAGCATATTTCTTTGTAGCTTTTTTTCAAGAGGGTCGTAAATTCTGTTCTGGCTATAATTTTCTGTAAACCTAATATAGTTAGTAATTAGTTTTTGTCGACATAAGACTTTGTAAGCCTAATAAAATATTTTAAAAATAAAAATAACACCGCCTTCAAAAATTCACCCGAACTAAAAAGTAAATAATAATTTTGGCTCCTACTACTTAGGATTTCCTACCCAAACCTTTAAACCTTTTACCCTATTCATTAAAATAAAATATTATGGCTAGGTACCCTACAGATTTCTTAGAAGTCGGTGCCAAGCCAAAGACGTTCATAGGTATATATTAGATAGAGCTTTGTAACTTACTGTCACTCCGATTATGCTTATCAACAGAATGATCTGCCTCAGTCATTTTGATGAAAGCATAACCGGAGGGGCAGTAAGTTACAAAGCTCTATCAAATACATTATAAGCACTCGCAAAGTGAACATATTTGGCTTGGCAAGTTGGCACCCTTTCAAACAAAAAAAGAATTTTTCAAATCGGTCCACGCGTCTTCGAGTAATCTGGGAACATACATAAAAAAAAAAAAAGATTTCGACGAATTGTTAACCTCCTCCTTTTTGAAGTCGGTTAAAAAGGACTCGCACGGGACTGTAGGTATTTACTAAGTACGAACGAACATAATATTATTATGGCAAAATCGAAACTAGTATTATTTGTTAACTGTTAATCAACATTGATAAAAAATGTCTGTTATAGTGCTCTCGCTTTGGGTGTTATATCTGTTACATAATATGGTATAACGAATAATTCTGAGATGTCAAAAAGAGATAGTTGATGTTATACTCTTATGAGGGATCTATGATCTGAAAGCTTATTATCAATACCTATTTACCTAAATATACAAAACCCATCTTAAGCATTAATAAACCACAATTACCGTAAGTTACCACACAGCATTTTGGTTAAAATACAATTTGAACGAGGGCGCTTTTCACACAAAGCCCGCCGATAATTAGCAAGCGTGAATCAATTATGATTGAACAAATTGCGTTTTCACCGTGCGTTAAATTGTTAATTACATCAGAATTTTCATTGGTTCATTTTCATTTTAATACATACAAGCCTCCTCCGTATTCGCACATAATTTATACGGGATGGCTCTATGTAGAGGCATTTACATATTTGTATTAAAGTATCCCATTTCACTATTAAATGAGACAACTTTACTTTTTTTTTTTTCCCAGTTTGTGCTACGGTTAGCTCATTTAAGACTTGTGTCATGGGTAGAGAATTAATCATAGGTACTAAGCGAGTATACATTCTGAATTCAAAGTCAAACGATTATTTATTCAAGTAGGAATAGCTCCAAACACATTTGAATCGTCAAAGGGAATAACATAAAATCTAATTCCGGTTGTAATTAAAAATACATACACACAACATAACATAAATTACCATCCATGTGTAAGGAGCAAATATTTTTATGATAAATAGGTACACAAAATTCGAACCGAATTCGCTTGTAGGCCCTTAGGGTCCCTACCGACCGAGATACGGTGGCCATCAATATAATATATGTATGCTATTTTACGACTAGAACCTTCTCCGACGGCTCCGACCTACTGCGCTTAAACTTTTTGATATACTTTCTTTTGCGTGAAAACTTTCGACTTCTTGGATTTACGACCAGTAAGTATAACCTTTGTTTTTAGTGGTAAAAAATAGTGTCCCCCCTCTAACTTTTGATACGTAGGTCCAAAAAATATGAAAAAAATCATGAATTGTGGACTTATAGAATACTTTAAAATAAAACTATTTCGAACATAATCGGCCCAGCCGTTTTTGAATAACTACGGAACCCTACACTGAGCATGGCCCGACATGCTTTTGGTCGGTTTTTTTTTTAATCTACTTCACCCGTTTAGTACGGCTTATAAAGCGGATTATGAAACTGAACACTTTTTGTGAGTAGAGTACAATTAATTAATTTCATTTGTGGTTGATACAAACTAGTTAATGTATTTCTCAAACTTATTTAGACATTACACTTAAAATACGTGCGATGAGAACATGTATTTATAAAATTAAATTCTTACTGTTTTTAGGTATGTCAAATTTTTTTTTCGTTTTCTACTACCGCAACATTCTTGTGCGAATTACTGGATATCCATATTAGAATATAATTTCACCCCAGCGTTACATTTTCATCAACCGTATCATTGTACGTAGCGTATTACATTACGCCATTATTACTCATACTCTGCTACATCAAAGGGGTTTACGATCTCTGGAACCGCATATTGCTGTCATGTTTACTGTCACGTGTGCTCGTTACGGCTGAGAACACATTAAATATTTATTAACGACATTGTAATTGATTTCTTTTATTAGAAACCTCTTTAGTGCTCGGATTTTGATATCTTATCCGTTTAGTAGTTTTCTGGCGAGTGGAAAAAATATAAACATGTCAATGTTTACCTATTACTTATAGCGGGATGCTTCGTTATAACAGTGGGTTTTCAAACGTTTTACCACGACAAAAATGGTCCTAGCGCATCTTTTGTTTGACAGCATTAGCGGCCTGCTCGTGGCTATCCAGCACATTGTATTTGTTGATCCGTCCCTCCTTTTTTGAAAATGTAGTGAGCAAAAGATGGGAACTTTATCTCGCGGCGAAATATTGTCGCACTCGCACCAATGACGTGCTAATCTGCTAATGCTAAGCCTTGGTACTGCTCTAAACAAATCCCGACAAAAATCCCTCTTGTCATATAAATAAGCCCTACATGGACAGGTACCGTATATGTCGTCGCACACAACACCTGTCCGCGAAGCCTATTTGCCTGAACATTCACTGCCCACTGACCCGTAATACAACATCTGTTCTTGAAAGCTATAACAATGCTAGATTCGCTTGTAACATTTACATCTCCTAACCCAAAAGACATTAAGTCTAACTCTAAATATCTTCCGATTTCAACCTTAATACAAGGACTATTAAGATTAAAATCGGGAAGGCTTCGTTGCTTTGATAAGGTTTTGGTTTTTAGATATTATTTCTTGCCAATATGATATAAATAGTTAAACATGTGATTCATTACAATATTGTAACATATGCAATTATATAGGTGGTTGGCCTTTAATGCGACAGACAGAGCAAGGATCATGCTCTAAATAAATTAATTTCATCGCGTAGGTACTGGATTGTTTATATTGACATTGCGTCTGTTTGATATAATCTTGAATTTTGGCTTCGCGCCACATTTCTACTTTAAAATTGTAGTAAATCTATGTTCTATGTTTGGATCGTTGCGACAAGTATTTACATAACGACATTTTATTAGCTGACTATGATACAGTTTTCCATAAATGTGGGGTCATTGGCTCTGAAGGATTCAAATTGATATATCGCACGTAGTTTTTCGTAGGAAATGTGCAAACAGACCTACGTCAGTAACAGACCGATGTTAATATAGTGAAGAGAACTTAAAACATTTCAGTCTTTGTGAATCATGGTTATTCGCCTACCGATGTCATTGATGTGATAAATAAATCTTTATTTCGAAGTACAGAACGCTCAAAACTAAGACGAATGCTCAAAACTTTTCGCAGTTCGCGATAGACCTTTACGAGAATTTAAAAATCTAACGGAGGCTCTGTCATTGAAATTTTTACAGATGCTGTATTTCTGTTGCCGCTATAAAAACAAATACAAAGGAATAGATATTTTAGGGGGTCCTATACAATAAACGTATTTTTTAAATGACAAATTGATAATGGTAAGCCTTCGTGCGCGAGTCCGACTCGCACTTGTCCGGTATCTTTTTTATTCTTTCCAATTTGTACATATTTTATAAAATTCAATCGCCGTTACAGTTTTTAATGTATAACCTTGTATAGAGATAACATGATCAAATGATTTATGGAAACGGACATGCATCAACCTCGTTAGCCTAACCTTCACGACCACTTTTATGCCATCATCGCCTATCATAGTTTCCAATGCAATGTGACTTATGTGGCAAACGCGAATCGACAAAATGGCAATCACAATTTTGTTTGGTTATTTTTGCAAGATTGTTCCATGAAATTTATTTATTGCTAAAAAAGCACATCTGGAAATAAAAGCTCGTCTCAAACATGAAGTTCTTAACATAACCTTATATCGGATTATATATCATTTCGGAAGGCTTTAAAGGCATTTTAACGTACAATTTGTATCTTCATCTCTTTAAGTCTAAAATGAAAGATCGGATGCTTCAAGAAACTGCGCGACGGCAGATTCTCGCAAGTAATTCAATTTACTGAGGCGCGTTTTCGAAATTATTATGAAATGAACTTGGATTTTCTCCAATTAAGCAGACATGATTTGGCAAATTACATACAATAGAAACACGTTTTAAAAGCATTTCTCATTAAGTAATTTAATATTGTATAATTTTTGTACATGAAAACCTTGAAAGCTCATTGAAATACCCTTATAAATTTTGCCATTACGAAAGATTTAACCATCACTTATTAATCGATTATAATGGTAAAGCATTATAAATGTTTGTTTTATGTATTGCGCAAGAATTATATTTAACTCCTTAATACTAACACTTATGAATACTAGACTTATCTTGTATCAACAATAACATATATACCTACAATATGTAAACAAGTAAACCTATATTGATCTACATTTCAATTCATATCAGTTATTACCAAACTTTCGTCTTATCTCATCTTCTGAATTGATATTGTCTATTAATTTTCAAGTTTCGCTGCTAAAGTTACCAACTTACTACAACCCCGTATATGGAAACTTGTGCTACTTATGTATTGTCAATGATTCGCCTTGAGTTGTAGTTTATAGCTCAGTGAACCCGTAGTAAACTTTATCTTTATCTATAGTTTTATTTACATCAATACTATTTATAGTTGTAACTATTAGCATACTTATCCTTTATTATGGTAACTGTGACAAGTTAGTGTCAGTCTTATATATGGAATACGTTGTCACTTAGTGTAGTGACGTCATCTGCATATATTTCTGAGCGAAGTAGGCCAGAACAAAGTGACGTACATTTTGACGTATACTTTACATTGTTACTGGAAGGAATAGAAGTGATAGAAGATGATAATGGAGAAGAATGTAAAATAATGTTACACCCTAATCGATGAATATAGAAAATAGGTATTATTATTATCTATAATAGATAATTTATCTGAAGGAAGAAAGTATTTTTTCTACTCCCGTACTTTTATTTGTCATTTACATGTTCGTGAACACACCATTAAGCCCCTACCTTACAGATGTCAAGATAAGTCTATATTGTCTATTCCCTATAAACGCATTCGGGTTTACACACAGTGCGTTTTTTGCATTTTAAGACACCTCGTGTATACAAGACTTAATGAAATACATCGCTGGCAACCTAATTTAAAAAAAAATATCCCGATGAACAGTAAACCATAGAGGAACTTTCTTTTTTAATTTTGACGTCTCCCGTCCGATCTTGATGATTAATAAAATTGTGTTTGACTAATAATATTTCTAAAATTTACAATTTTATTTAAAAATAAATGTGTGGTCGTAGAAGAAAAAGTATTTTATGCAACATTGTTTAACTGAGTCAAAAAATGCTCGTGGCGTCTTTAATAACAATTTTTGGCTTCGCCTCAAATTGTTACCCACGCCACTCACCTTTTTTGACCTCTCTTAAACAAGGGTTGCATAAAATACTATAAACGTTAATGCTGCAAAGTTCGGTACCATTTTAAAGCTGTACAAATTGCATTGTAATTTTCATATGGGTCTCCTAGAAACATGTAATTCAGGCAAGTAAATACAGACTCATGAAATTTCGGGTGTCATAATATTTATACTCCAGCCGTTATATAATATAATCTGATTTAAAAACATTGCATTGAAAATGTAACTAAGTGCTTACACAGACACACTTAATGATCAGGAAATATCCGCTATTCATTTTATTATTGAGTTAGTTTTATGTTATTAGTACTTACGTTTTACGTTTTATTGTTGTCACTAAGATAGTAGGAACATGTACATACAAGGCTTTATTGAACTTAATGTAAAACCTTAATAAAACTTTTTACAATATTATCCTGTCTGAGTTCAGACATAAAACTTCTTTCCACGTAATTCAGTATTAAAGTAAGGCTTGAACTTCTTCTGAATGAGTAACAGTATCTAAGGAGGAAACTGTCTTAACTAAAGGAGGGATTCATTTGGAAACTTTGATATTAGATCAGTCCGAAACCCCCATCCGTTCGAAGTTCGCCGTTTGAGTGCGATTTCCTGTTCCTATCCGAATTTAACCTAGATTTGCAGTCTTTCGAATCGAAAATATTTTCAAAACAACAAATAAATTTTAGAACTCTTAAAAAATCATTTTATCACTAAAGTGTCTTTCGGATCAAAATATTTTCAAATTCAACTCAACAAATTAATTTTTGAACTCTTCATTAATCATTTGATTACTAAAGTCATAAGCACGTTTTAGGATGTAAATCTACACTTCAAGTAAATAACGTGTAGCGTACATTTATGTTGTTTCTCAAATAAATATAAAGCATTTCCTTATACATATACAGGTATTAGTCATGTGTAGGCGTTGTGTGTCCCATTTGCACCATCCATCACCGCGTAATCAGCACCCTCAGAGACGACAGTAGTACTGCTACTGGCTATACAATACAACCGTGCGTTCACATTTCCTTACGGTTCTAGGACAAGAATAAAATGTAGTACAAATCGTTTCATTTATTTAGGTAGATATTAGTCGCGTGTGCGGCCAATGACCCGTTTACACCATCGGTCACCCCGCCGTAATCAGCACTTTCAGGAACGACTATTACCTACTGGCTTTAAAGCCGTGCGTTCACATATTTCCTTTCTTTTTTTTACAAGAATCACATTTAGTTCAAAAATCAAGTAATTTCAATAATCACATGCTCACATGTGTAGGCGGCCAATGTCCCGTTTACACCATCGATCACCCCGCCGTAATCAGCACTTTCAGGAACGACTCGGTATTACCTACTGGCTTTATAGCCGTGCGTTCACATTTCCTTTCTTTTATTTTACAAGAATCACATTTTGTTCAAAAATCAAGTAATTTCAATAATCACATGCTCACATGTGTAGGCGGCCAATGTCCCGTTTACACCATCGATCACCCCGTAATCAGTAGCCGTATCATGAGTTGGGTTGGAAAGTAAAGGATACGTTAGGTTTTACTCGATACGTAAAGCATTCTATAGCGCTCGAACTGACATAATGGCGTGAGCGCGATGGCCAGCTTTACGTATCGAGTATAACCTAACGTTACCAATGCTTGCAAAGTCATGGTAGGGCTACTGCACTCTCAGGGACCGCTGCTACTTACTTTACAG
>JALPQI010014357.1:0-21276 GCA_025490895.1 Thaumatotibia leucotreta | reverse complement strand
GACATTTTTTTTTGTACACTTGTATAACGAGGAACACTGTCACCTGCGTCGAAAGTGTTAAAAGGGATAAATATTAAAAAAAAACTGAAATCGATTTGTCTTATTTTTTTATCAGCAGTTGGAATACGACGTATCAAGTCCCTATCTTTCAAATCACACTATTTCCATACAAACTTTCAACTACCTTTTACCACCTTTTCCCACTTTAGGGTTTAAATTTTATAAAATGGTTTCTTATTTTGTATACAAATAATTATATAAGTAACCTTCTGTAAAAAAGCCATCTTTCTAGCCCTAGTAATTTACACTAAATTTATAATCTACCTTAGTCTCCTTAAACAAAATCTACACCCCTACTTAACCCTCTCAATCATGGAATTTCCCTACTCTCTGGTATATTATTGCTTTTTTCGTATTTTACTTAGTAAATCTCCTACAATGTTTTAGGTACATTCCGTACATTCGGTGTAAACGCCCGTGAAATGACTTACCTTCGTGTTTGCCGTGTTTCGGGGTCAGCCGGTGTATTTACCAGCATCTAGCGGGCCAGCAAGGCGGTGGCAACTAACAGGTTACTGATTGTCTCCTGTTCGATGCCGCCGCTAATTGGGTTCTACTTTTCACTTACGATCAGGTGGAGTGGAGCCACTTTGTTGTGCCAACGTTATTTTTATTGGGTCGGCAACGCGCATGTGACACCCTGAGGTTGCAGGCGCCCATAGGCTACGGTGACTGCTTTCCATCAGGCGGGCCGTATGCTTGTTTGCCACCGACGTGGTATAAAAAAAAAAGGTATCCAATTGTAAATTTGCATTCCCTTGTTATAAAATACTTTTATAGGGATTATTATAGCTTTAAGTTAAACTTCAACCCAATAAAAATTCTAATCCCCTTTTAACCTTTAAGAAATGATTAAATTACATTTCTTGTACCCTTGTAAAATACCTTATTAATACTAAAGTGTCAAGTTTCTAAATTAAAATAAATTTGGATCCCACCTTTGCACTCTTATCTTACCAGAAAAAACAGCTTATACACGAAGTTTGACATTGTCATTCAAATGAACAATAAGTTGAGTCTCTAATTGTTTACATTTATTTTTACCAATGTATAAAATACGCAATAGAATGTCGAATTTACAAGAATATGTTTGTAATTTACCATGTTTGAAGTTACCTAAGTCACATAAACGTGTACGAGTATTTGCTCGTGCTATGATCAAAACATAGTACCTACCGAAAAAAGCAACATTATTATTAGGTACTTTGTTTGTGCAATATGCAACACGGAAGTTACCTCTTACCTACATGTATCCTAGGTACCTAATGTAGGCACGAGGTTAAATAAAATCATCAAAATGTATGTAAGGTACCTACATCATTTTTGCGTAAAGGTGCGTTCGAACTAAAAGAGCATTCGCTGTTCTAACCTCCCACTCTACGAAATTCGATCAGTACACAAAACGTGATTGGTTGATTTCGTAGAACAGGCGCTAGAATAGGGAATGATCTTTTGGTTTAAATGCACCATTACTATTAAGAACAGGAATTCCCTCGGTTTACCAAGGAGCAGTTCATGACAGCCTTCGTTACCCTTCTGCCACTGACGACGACGACTGCGACTGGTCTGGTGACGTGATATGATTAAATCTTGTTATCCACATTGTAATCCACACTCCTTTTTTTTACTTTAGAACAACCTGTATATTAGCAGCTCCTGAGGTAATAAAAAACCGGCCAAGAGCATGTCGGCCCATGCTAGGGTTCCGTAGTTTTCGAATATCTCTGAAAATATTGACTTTAGAAAAAAACTTTGTTTGAAAATCCCTTATTTTTTTTCAAAGACCTCTTTAACGATATTCCACACTATAGGATTACAGCAAATAAAAAAATCATTCACACTTCACCAGCTTTTTTCTAATGTTTATTTGACCACTTTGTCGGCATAATTAATATGTATACCTGTACCAAATTGCAGATTTCTAGTACTAACGGCCACTGAGTTATGCAGCGGACAGACAGACGGATAGAGCAAAACTATAAGGGTTCCTAGTGTACTACGGAACCCTAAAGAGGTACAATAGTATGAAACCTCTTTTAAAGAGTAGCTTACATAAATACTCTACATTTATCCGTTCCCTTAATTCCTTAAGGGTTAAGGGACCTACCATCTAAACTGGTTGTCAAAAACATGCTCCATAACTTACACAATCAATCAGAAATATCTGCCAAAAGTGAAACACGTGTCGTTAAGGAGTTCCGTTCTGGTCTTTATCAGCAGTTCCACCTACTCACATTACAACGCATAAATGAAAATGCTTGATGTGTACAGTTACATACATACAAAACACCAAAGTGTTCCGAAGTTCCGTTCTAGCCTTAAGTAAGGAAGTATCACTTTTTGAAGGAAAATGGATGATTGGTTGGGTTGATAAATCTCAAAACGGTTTTATGTGTGCAACAACATCATCATCAACAACCTATATCAATACATTGCTAGACAAAGGCCTCTCCTATTACTTATGCGTATGGATGCATTAGGAGCTAAATGTAAATCGCCACTTCAATTCCTTTTTCGACTCTTGTGACACCCGCGGGAAGAATTGGGGTGGTGACAAATGTATTCTTACTGCCGTCACCACACGGTATTTGTGTACACAAACTATTTATCAGTAAATACTACTTACTTATATATAAAAAAATGTAAAGATTACTTACCACCACTTTACCACTCTACGTCCTGTTTAATATAGACTCTGAAACAACCAGTAATATGTCAAACGTTTATCTACCAAAAGAAACATCTCAGAAGATGAGAGAAATTGTCTCAGTTCAGTGGATAAAAATCTAAATGGTAAACTATAAACAACTAGTATTAAAACTCTAAATGTCATACGAATAAATTTAACTGAGGGATCGAATGATGTTTACACTCACCACATTATTGTAAGATTTATTTTATTATATTTAAAGTATAATCAACAAGAAGAAAAAATATAGTAAGACGTTAGGTATATTTTATTTGAAACATCAATGACATCTCTGTCTTTTTTTCGTTGCCTAGCAACCAGGTCGTAATTGTACCTATAGGGCGGCCGGATTTAAAAAACTGCAAATAGGTGAATAGTGGTGCTCGCTTTATATCGTATATAAATATAAGCGTGTTTACTAAACTTCTCAAAAATAATATAAACACTACAAGCTCACTTTATTCCACGGATACATATTAATACCAAAGGTACAGTTCGTGAAATATAAATTGGTAACTTTCTACCTACATTATAGTAAAAATAAACATTCAGTTTATATTTCTCGAACTATACAAATATTTCTCCAGTTGACAAACAAAAATAACAAATACGTACTCGAAATAAAGCTCGTATCTCAGTTCCGATTCAATACTGACGATACAAGGTTGCTAAGAGGAGTGACAGTTTTGGCTAGCAAATATATACAAAAGTGAAAAATTTATATCCAGCTGTGGCCATAAATGTATGCATATTATCTAATATTCAAATTGTTATTATACACAAGAATAAAGAAAATACAAATAAATAACTAGGAATGTATTGCAATCTACGAATTGAAACTAGTAGGTATACCTTTTGTGTCCGTATTGATAGAGTCCTGTGCCACTCAGCGAATCCTTCAGTATTTAAGTATCAGTAAAGCGTACGTGCCATTTCTAGAAAGAGAATATAAGTATAATATATAAATCATTCTAGTTTCAAACCAATAAGCTGCGTTGAACTTATTTATATGCAGTTCAGCTTATTTTGTGTGCCGTAGCCGCAGTTTCCATGATACACTTTGTAGTTCGCGAGGATCTGGTTTTTACTGTTATACTGTAAGTATCATCATCAGCCTATGTTAGTTCAATGCTGGACGTAGGCCTCTCCTATTAACTATGCGTATAGACGCATTAGAAGGTAAATACCCATAATTGCCACGCTGGGCAAGCGGATTGGCGATCGCAGTAATGTGTCCACTAGGATGACGCTGCTGCCCATCATCAATTTTGTAGAATGGTCAGTGACACTTCAATCCCTTAGTCGACTCTTACGACACCCGCAGGAGTTGGGGTGGTGACAAATGTATTCTTACTGCCGTCTCCACACGGCGTACGACTGGATGTATAACTTATTATAATAAATAAAAAATAATAAAATAATATACATAATATTTTCTTCGGTTACCGCGAGGATTACACATGAAATAAAACTATGAAAACAGTCATCCGCAGACCACGAAACCTGTAAAGTGTTCGAAACGTCGGAAAGAGGTTAAAATTAGTTAATATACGCGAATTTATCCTTTTTCATGTTTTTATTTCAAAAATAATTTACTTTCATTTACAATACTTTCTTACCAAGAAATCGCGGCCGTAGAAATCGCGGTGGCGATGAGCACAGATTTTATTCCACAAATCAACCATTAAATTAAAGACTCGAATCACTTTGAATATATATACCTACTAATATAATTACATAACAAACATATTATATCTTTCTTATTATTGTTATAACTAAATTGACATCCTATCGTTTTGACTTATAGCCGTCACATGTGTTTTCAAATGACGTATTTTGCTGCCAGAGTACAGAAAATAAACTCCATTACACCAAATCGTATCCGGAAACTTTTTTCATTTTTAATCGTTTTTGAGAATGTAACTTATACGTGTTCGGTAGTATTGAGTTTTATTTTGAATCAGTTGTTATAGTTTTCTTGTGTTCCGTCATAAAAATAACAAGAAACTTAAATAAACGATGGGGTTCGAAAGAATTTCTTCGTTCTGATTTTCCCTACTTATTTAAAGACACTTTGAGTACTGGCATCCCTTGACGTGTATGTATACGATTTTATGTCATTTTCAATGTCAAAAAGAGCTGTCAACGGGAGCGATTTGGCGTGCGTCTGACCCCGAGGAGGCGCTCGCGCCATCTGAGTCAAAAGAGAATTTTGACTCGTGTCGCCATTTGTATGGAGAATATACGTAATTTTAAATTAAGGATTAAATTTCTCCGTTGCCTTTATGAGGAAAAATATGAATATGCCCTGATGCACTAATTCAGTTATCTGGCTTTTAAATTAACATGAATATTTTATGCCCGTAAAAGAAAAATATGCATTGCGTCGTGTTCGAAAAATATGCATTTTTTTCATTTTTCGGTACATTTAGAGCCGATTTCTAGGAAATCCATGTAAATATAAAATATAATATCAATTGGAGCCTCTGCACCGGTTCTTTCTGAATAAGCTCATGTAAGAAATGTGTTTGTAGAGTTATATTTACTTAACAAATTCTTTGTTCGAAAATAGGTCTAAAACGACAAAATCGGGAATCCGACCCTTAAATTAACTGTTCAATTTATTTGGTTTCCATTGAACGATAAATGTAAAGCGTGCATTGCTTAGTTGTCAAACACTGCGAATGTCTAACGCTAATTAACGATTCATTTTTAAGTACATTGCTTCCGACTCAACTTTTGTCACATAAAGTAAATAATTTTAAATGTTAAGTTCTTAATTAAAACATACTCATCGTAGGCAGGGTCACTACCAACCAGGCTACGGAGGCTGACGCTGATTATTATTTTATCATTCTGAAATAGAAGTACTTTTGTTCATAACATATCATAACATAAAGGATTGGCCTGAAAGTCCACTAACATGAAATGAAAATTGAATTATAAGTATTACTTATCACTATACCTCGATATTTTTCTAGCAGGAACGAGAGATTGACAAAATCAAACATCGACATAACTGCTATCGATGAGTACCTGCATCTTGTTCTCATAAAAATGCTAACTCCGCAAAAACAGGTAACCAAGTTTTTTACAATTTAGTATCATAATCCTGTAGCGGTTCATACAACACATATCCTTACCAAATTTCGTTACTGTAGCATTTATAGTTTCCGAGTGAATCGGCTGTGACAGACGGACAGACGGACAGACGGACATGACGAATCTATAAGGGTTCCGTTTTTGCCATTTTGGCTACGGAATCCTAAAAAACATGTATCATTTACAGTATGATTTACATTCGTGAAATTTATCTCTAAGCTACGGACAATTTTTTGTTCGCCTATGGAGCTCCTCATTTCTGATTCGATCACGCAGAGAAGCTCCGAGCATAGCCATTTCTATAGCTCGTTGAGCGACTCTGAGCTTAGAGATGAGGCCGATGGTGAAGGACCACGTTTCGGCGCCGTAAGTCATCACTGGTAACACACATAACAGGTTGTATCAATGTATGTTACAACTTTCAATTAATTATTAATTTCGTACCACCCTAAGGTTGTTTGAAAGAGATCGCATTTTAACTATAAGACCACCTGTTGTAACCTGTATCGTGTGTTTAGCTTATTTTTTTCTGTTATTTTCTTACTGGTGTACTAAATCTTGACTTACTTACTTGTTTGGAAATAACTTTAGTATGTACAGTAGTAGCGTTCAGAATTGCATGGACAATTTATGAATGTATTCAT
The DNA here is from genome assembly GCA_025490895.1 of Thaumatotibia leucotreta. Taxonomy (NCBI): domain Eukaryota; kingdom Metazoa; phylum Arthropoda; class Insecta; order Lepidoptera; family Tortricidae; genus Thaumatotibia; species Thaumatotibia leucotreta. The sequence goes on along the minus strand of JALPQI010014357.1, from coordinate 14,781 downwards.
TCATAAACTGTACATACAATTTTGAACCTCACTGTACGGTACGATAAATACAGAAGAAAAGTTACCTGGGAATTCCATAAACATTTAAATACAAACTACTTATTCAGTTGACAGACTTGAAATTACAACCTAAGCAACGCAGCTTGTCACGGCGCGATGACACAAAATGTCATCTCAATAATGGCGTTACATCAATCATTTTATTCCATGTACACACTAAATTATTTGTAAAAACAAACCGGGTTCTAAGGGAATGTTGTGGTATGTATTTATTTCTACGATGAATAATCTTATTTTTATAACAATAAGTGTAAATCCTGGCAGTAAGAATACATTTATCACCACCCCAACTCTTTCCGCTGGTGTCGTAAGAGCCGACGAAGGGATTGAAGTGTCGCTGACCATTTTTGATAGTAGATTGATGATAGGCAGCAGCGTCATCATAGTGGACACTGCGATTGCCAATCCGCTTGCCCAGTGTAGCGATTAAGGGCATTTACCTCCTAATGCGTTTATGCAGTTAATAGGAGTGGCCTACGTCCAGCAGTGGACTGAGATAAGCTGATGATGAAGTGTAAATTGCAAGTGGCGAGCGTCCAGAGCGGTGCATTCGGCGTGGCGTGCAGTATCCAAGGGATTTGGATTGCGTGCACTCGGGCCACTCGCAAATGTTTGCATTTATTTAACCTGGATGCCACGCCGCACGGCCAGGGTGCTTAGACAAGTTGCCAATCTCTAACGCTTAATCGTCAATCATAAACAAAAGGCAGCTAACTGTCTTTGTCACACTAATATGAAAGAGTAACAGAGAGGGGAAACTACGATACGCTATTAAGCGTTAGCGATTGGCAACTTGGCTAAGCACCCTGCTGCGCTTTCCGCTACATGCCCCACTCGCTCGCTCGCAGACTTACTACCGCGAATTGCAAAATTCGTAAATTTTGAGGAATTCTTTCACTCCAACAAAGGCGTCCTTAGAGTGAGATAAATCCTCGAAATATGCGGATTTCAAAGTTCGGTCCGCACCACACTAAAACTGGTATTGTTTTCAGATGGAACGGGGATTAAAATTAGGAAAATGCATACTCCTTAATTCATTGCAATTGCCAGTTATAAACCGCCACAGCTCAATCTTTGCTCGCTATGCCTCCGGTTGGCACGTCTCTCAGAACACATGCCCTTTATTTCTTACCCACAATTTCACAGCAAATAAATTTCATTCCCTTGAACCTATCAAACCCAAAAACACCGATCCGAAATTGCCACATCTAACAAAACTTTCAAAATTTGACCTAGTCAATGGCTTCCCAAAAACATTCTTCAATAGAAAACCAAAAGACAAAAAGCCTAAAAAGAGAAGAGTACCTAAACTAATATTACTGCAAAATCCATTTACGTGGTTGATGACGAAAATTGACTTCGGTGTGCTCCGGACCATCTGGGATCCTTCGTTTAGAGAAAAGGATTTTAAATTTGGCACAAGACAGGCAAGTCTCTTATGATTTATTCCACGAAAAAGTCCACCGATGTCCCGTACAAAAACTGTTTTTCTTAAAATTGTGGGCTTATGGAAGATCTCTTTCATGACCGGAAAAGTCAAAAATTGATTAAAAAAATATAAATAAAATTATAAGTAGGAAAAAAACTCAAATTATCGAAATAAACACGCGTTTGTACAGGACAGTCCATGGAATGCTCCTATAGTTACTTACTAAATTGTACAGCTGTCATCAGATGTGGGACAGGCTAGGGTGCCCACACTTATCGGAACAGGCCTCTACTTATTGTCATAGAGGTAGAGCGCACTTTCAGTTTGTTTTTGCACTGTGGTTGCTCCGATATATCGATGGTTTTGTGACTCAACCTCGTATGTCCAGGGTGTATGGCCTAACTATATTTAAATGTGTGGGTGAATCAACTTTTTTCTGTCTGTTATTGCCATGGTTACGGTAGCATGAGTCATGCTGGAGTCTAAAAATCTAAATCTAAAATTTTTCTGGTATATAATAATAAGCCCTTTCCTTAATAGGCCACCTACAGACATGCAGTACATGCAAGTTTGCCTCATTTAAGTAGCATAATTTGGCTTAAAACCAGTGTGACTCAGGCGACCGTAACCATGGCAATAAGGCTGTGGTCTCCTATTTCACGCCGTACGCAGCGTCTCGTCACGTTGTACGCTGCGTCTGAATGCTCACTATAGGTATGTACTGTTGTGGTCTCCTTCACACGTCAACGTCGGCGTCTTGACGTCGCACGCGGCTATCAAAAGCTGTGCGCCGCGTTTCTAGTCTTTTCGAACCATTGCAGCGTGAACGTCGTCTCTCGCGTCAAACAAAATGTCGAAGTTTAATAAAGAAAAAGACGAATTATTAATAGAATTTATTAAATCTTTCAATGCACTGTATGATAAAAATGAAAAGAATTTATAAAAACAATACAGAGTGTTTTTTTTTCGACCGTTCAAATTCTACGTAGTGAATGTGTAGGTCATACTCACCAACTTTTACTATGGGGACAACGTCGAAATGGCGAAAAAAAAATCAGCTGTTTCATACAAATTGGCGGCATTACGCCGGCCGAAATGTATGAAACAGCTGATTTTTTTTTCGCGATTTCGACTTTGTCCCCATAGTAAAAGTTGGTCAGTATGACCTACACATTCACTACGTAGAATTTGAACGGTCGAAAAAAAAACACCCTGTATTTATATGCATAAATGTTGGGAAAAAGATAGTGATGCAGTCGGATCTACTGTTAAGTTACGCCCTTCTCTGAGGCGAACGTATTGACCGCTGACGCTGTGCGTTGCATTCAGACGTCGATAGGAGCGGAATTGAACGTTGACGCTAACGTCAGACGCCGCGTACAGCATAAAATAGGAGACCATGGCCTAACAAAAAGAAAAAGTTGATTCGCCCGTGTATTTTGTACAGAAATAATATATTTTTAGAACACAACCTCGTAATATTATACGAGGTTGAGTCACACATCCAGATATGTAATGGCAACCTTAAGGTAGACTTACACCTAAGATCTAACATAATTTGTAGAAACCGGGCTTCGACACACTTCACTATAATTCTATTTTCACTTATTTCCCGTTATATTTTACTGCACACTTGTCCAATTTTACTTTCGCATCTCCATTTTCATTAATCATTATCAGTGATCGGTTTTTTGGATTCTCCCGGCGGGTCTCCTATGGTAACTTGAAAAATAAACTTTAATTATATTGCCATATTTCTGTTTCATAAAATATGCTCTGGTGTGTATAATACAATAGTGTTAAACAAATTTTTATAATCACACCTGTAATTTTTTTATACGCGAAATCCCGCTAGGGGAATCCAAAAAACCGATCACTGGTCATTATAATGAAAACTCTCATGGATTTTTCTGTTCACTATACACATACTGGTTGTTGTTATTATTAGAGATGTTATCAATTTCAAAAATAGTTCGCATGTTGTTGCATACGTAAAAACGTGCCCGATAACATGTACATTGCTACTGACGTACCATGATGTTTAGATAATGGGTGTTGTTGTTGCTTCATTAAAATCACAACGGGGGGTCGTGCGGAGGATATGGCATTGAAACTTCACAAATTATACCAACATGACACTCTGTTACGCTTCGGCTGTGGAATGACCCTGCCGTGGTTTTCTCAAGGGGCTATATATGGGCATTTTCACATTTAGGGACATCCGATCGGCGTGATAGTAAAAATCCTTAATGGTCCTTCACGACAATTAAATCATTTGCCTGTGTGTTAGGGTGCTTATTTTTGCAATTTTATAGGATGTTCGAACGAATAAAGGAGCTCTTGCTCTCCCGATTGCAATTTTCTATGGGGCACCCTCTCATTTTGTTATTTGATAAGTAAACCATATTTGTTTTTTTTTTTAATTGTTATAAACAAAAATTAGGGGTCGCTACCGAAGTACGAAGTTCAAGAAAGGCGAAATGATTAGTCGTGTTTTTATTACACAGTGTGTGTGTGTGTGTGTTTTTGTTATGTAGTGAACTGTGTGTAGTGGGAATGTCGTGCAACGTCTAGATTTTATTGTTTCTGTGTCTTTAATTTAATGTAAGTTGGAGTAATGGTGCGTTCAGACCAAAAAAGTTTTCGCTGTTCTAACCTCCCACTCTACGAAATTCGATCGTTACACAAAACGTGATTGGTTGATTTCGTAGAGCGGGGGATAAAACAGCGAATGCTCTTTTAGTCTGAACGCACCTTAAGATGAAACGGTATTCAGAATGGGGAAATACAAAAAGTCGTCCTTCTAGCACAGCGCCTGCTGGTAGCATTTTGTCTTACCCCATTCAAAAAAACCGTTTTATCCTGCACCAACTTACCTTACAGTATTATTTGTGGCAGTAAATAAATGTATTTTCTTTCTTTCTAACTACCAAATAGGTTGGGTCTAGGTTGTCATTTGATTTTTACCGTTTTCCAGGCTATTTCCCGCGTAACGAACGTGATCAGCGAAGGCGACTACGCTGAGCTGAACGGTCTGCTGACGAAGCCAGCTCGATCCAGCCTCATGAGAGAGCTCGAGAGGAACTGGAACGAACGTCAGCGGTCCCTGCTGGCTTTGACGCCTAGTGATATACAGATCAGTTCACCAAGGAAAGTCTACTTCATCAGGATAGCAGGTACATACACCACTTTATTGTACTGATGACGCCAGCTTTGTTGGTGCTAAACAAACATCACCACGCTGAGGAAATTCTACTTTATAAGAATGGCAGGTATAGTCAGGCATCACACATGTATAGTTTACCACTTTTTCATATTTAATAAGCCAGCTTCGCTGGTGCTGGAATTGTCCAGCCCCATAAAAAAGCTGGAAAGGAGCCTCTTTGTTGACCTTGAAGTCTAGTCAGCTCGCTCCAGCCTCATGAGAGAGCTCGAGAGAAACTGGAACGAGCGCTAGCGGTCCATGCTGGCCTTGACGCCTAGTAATATTCAGATCAGTTCACCGAAGAAAGTCTACTTCATTAAAATAGCAGCAGCAGCAGGTATAGTCAGGCATACGGTTAGGGTTGCCAACCGTACCGCTATATATGCGGGACGTCCCGTTTATGGAGGCCTTGAGTATGGGACCCATACTAAGCAAGCGGTTCACGAGGGAAGCTCATTAAAGTCCATTTAAGCTAAAGTTTCATTTCAGATCTATGTATTAAAACTGTAAAATAAATGTTATCACAATTTGCTTATGAAATCACTAATTACTTTTTCTCATAAACAATCCGTAGTCAAAAGATTGGAAGCTATTTTCTGACCCAGCAACTCGCCACCAGCAAGTATCTTATCGCATATCAAACGTATTATAAACTTATCTCTTATTTTTCTTACACTATCTAATCTGAATCATATAATTGGAAATACGGAGTATATTTGTTTGTTTTCAGATAAAAAATACTGTGACGTGGATATGGCTTTTCTGGCGCTCAAGTGGGTCCCGATCAACAGTATCGAAGCGCTGATCTTCACAGAAGTGTTCGCCAGGTTCCACAGAGAGTATACACCACATTGTATCCCGGAGTGGACTATTGCCTACTTTAAGGTCACCAGATTCCAGGTCCTGAGACGACAGTTAGGATAACGGGACGTCTTTGGAGTTTGAGGAATTGAAAGAAATCTCTTTCTCTGGAATGAAGAACTTTGGAAAGAGGCATGCTATATTGACATTGAAAAAAGTACTTATTCGATTGGAGTGCTTTAATTTTAAAAGTCAAAAACTGCTCTTTATGTTGAGCACACCTCAGTGGGTGACTATACGACTGAAGGAGATACTTTTAAGAAGTTACCTGCATTTCATTGAGCAACACCTATTAGACAGAAACACCATTATGTCTGAAGTAAAGTTAAGAAATAAAGGAATATAACGCTCTTTAGGACTGAACTTTTTGGCGAAATCGCTAAAATTATCACGCGTAATACGCTGCGTAAATAAACGCTATCAATTTTCTTGATAAAGAAGACCTGAATTTTAAAAAAATATTCTAATTGGAAAATTGTTTTCAATCATATTTAGAAAGTTTTAAAATATATTATATTTTTTAGAGAGATTCTTCAAGATTTTAAACTGTAATATCGAACATGTGCAGAAATTTGAAATCTCATGTGCACTAAAACAAGCAGGTACCGCCTTAAAAAACCCAGTTAACTATTCTCTCGTGAAGAACATTTAATTTACTGTACATTGGTACAGTAAAGTCAATGTCACTCAGGAACTATGTCGAAGTGTCGTTGGAAATGACAGTGTAAGAAATATCTTCCTACTTTTATTTTGACATGGTTCTTTAATGGCCTAGGATTCCAGTTGGTTGAATGTATCCTGTGTATCCATTGTTATACAGTCGACATCTGATATATCCGAGCAACCAGGGTGCTCATAAATAACTGAGCGCGGCTCTATTTTAATGGAGTTAAGGTGCATTTAGACCAAACGAGCATTCGCTCATTCTATCCCCCACTCTACGAAATAAACGAATTTCGACGAATCACGTTATGTGTAACGAACGGATTTCGTAGAGTGGGGATAGAATGAACGAATGCTCGTTTGGTCTAAATGCACCTTTATAGTGAATGTTCACATATTTCTGAGGACCATGGCAGCTCAGATATTTTTGATATCTACTGCATGAACAGCAAAAAGATTCATCCAACTTTTGAATGATCTTTTATTAAATTAATCAATTATGAGGCATTCAAAAATCTCCAGAGTGTTGTAAATGTGAATAATATTGGAGACGAGTCTTTTTTTAATGGGAATACCTACGTCGAAATTTACGAAAGCATTTTAAACTTGAAGATTTTTGTAAGCTCAGTCGGGATCGCCCAATTATTTTTTATCGATTTATCCATTTATTATTATCGATTTATCAAAACAAGTGTGTAAAAATTCAGCACGTACTCTCAATTTTTAGTATAGTATAGTAAACAAAATGTATTTGCTACGGTGTTATAACTTTTTTAGTTTTGTTTTTTAATAAATATTCAGATACCCAATAAAAATGTAAAACTTCGCATTGCAGGAGTTTTAGTAGTATTATAACTACTGTAGAATAAAGACTGAGTAGTACATGGACATTAAAACAAAGACAATATAATATTGGAATAAAGTAATATAAATATACGTTTATTATATTTCTCAATTATAATTACGTAAGGATGTAGTGCATAAGGGTGAATCAACTTTTTTCTGTCTGATATTGCCATGGTTACGGTCGCCTGCGTCACGCTGGTCTTATGCAAAATTATGCTTCTTAATTTATGCATACGGGCATATAGTCCATGTTTGTAGATGAAAGATGACCTGATGAAAAGGTTTACGAACACCAGAAAAATGCATGTTTGCATAGTTTAAGTATCATAATTCTGCATAAAACCAGCGCGACTCAGGCGACCGTAACCATGGTAAAAACAGACATAAAAAAGTTGATTCACCCATAATATTTTTTAATTTTCGGTCTCAATCGACTTCAGTGCAATAAATATTGAAGCTTTGTAACAGCAATATTATTTCGTGTATTTCCGTTAAAAGTACGAAAGCTAAGGATTATGCACTACATCTGTACATCATTAGCCGAAAGACGTCCACTGCTGAAGATATGCCTCCCCTAAAGATTGCCACAATGACCTGTCCGGCGCCACCCGCAACCAGCGGACTCCTGGGACTTTCACCATCATTAGTACACCTTCCTTGTCGGCCTACCCACAATGCGCCTTCCGGTACGTGGCTTAACCCCTGGAGTGTCTAGTGACAGATCCGTCTCAAGCCAATTGGACTATAATATAAAATCACAGAATTAGATTTGGATAGAAGAAACAAGTTCATTCATTTGTATGGCGGCCGAGCGTGTCAGATTTTGTACTGAAGTTGTTACTTGCCTATGATTTTAAATATGTCTCAGGCCCTTGAGTATTCATATTTTTTTGTGTTGTTGCAATTAATATTACTTAAGGAGGCATTATTAATGTTTTTGTTCACTTCAACTTACAAAATTTGACGCCCGAAAGCTGCAAGCTGCGAATAAAGACGGATAACTGAGTGGATTTCACCGAGTTGATTTGACACGCTAAGTAGATACGTTTGCTTGATCTATGGTATATATATGACATCTGTGTATAAAATAATTAAAGTGATTAATCAACAAGCAAATGTATGGCGGCGTTCCAGGGGTTAATATAGATGTGCACACAATTTATGAGGCACTTAGGTTACTATTCAATTATGGGACTTCACGTCAGATGTCTAATACAGGGTGTAATAAGCAATTCTGTTTATTTTGTCCATTTTCATAATTTTGAATTTATGAATAAATTTTGGGTCGTTTCTGCTCTGAATCACGAGCTCTTTCGATCCTAATGGGAAACAACAAATATCCGAACAATTTACGAAATAATTACAGTTTGATAAGGCATACTAGAAAAAGTCCATTTATAGCAAAGTTTAATCCTTATTTCAATATTCAAATGCATTAACAACCAAATTTCTCCTTAAACTACCGTTATAAGTCTAGGAGCAGCGTGTAAGGGCTCTCAAGGTATTGCTTAATACGATTAGAGAATCTGGCGACGGTGGCGCCATCCACCACGCGGTGGTCGGCGGCCCAACTAACTGTGAGGATGTGGCTCTTCACTACGTTGCCATTGGCGTCGAAGCGTGGGAGCACCTGGGAATAGAGATTAGAAATTAGCAGAATTAATTATAGTAATTTATCTTCACTTGACTTCATCAGCCTATGATAGTCTACTGCTGGACGTAGGCCTCTCCTATTAACTATGCGTATAGACGCATTAGGAGGTAAATGCCCATAATCGCCACGCTGGGCAAGCGGATTGGCGATCGCAGTAATGTGTCCACTATGATGACGCTGCTGTCCATCATCCATCTTTTATCAAATAATGGTCAGTGACACTTCAATCCCTTAGTCGACTCTTACGACACCCGCAGGAGGAGTTGGGGTGGTGACAAATGTATTCTTACTGCCGTCATCGCACGGTCAAGTAAGTAGTAAAGGCATAGATATAACTTGCCTTAACATTTTTCCACACGGCCCTACCGGCGACTCCGAATTTTACAAATTTTGGGGTTTTGTCTCTGTTACTCTAATGACGCCTTCGTTGGTGTGACAGAAACGAATCCCCGAAATTTGCAAACTTCGGAGTTCGTGGTAGGGTCTCTGGGTCTCTTTTCTTTACAAGACAGCGATAATCTTTTGTTTGTTTTTATAGCTGAGATATCAATCGCTAACCGAGGGCCTGCCGCGAACTACGATGTGTAGCCTTCCTGTCACACTTATGTACGAATTTTCAAGTGCAATAGAGATCACACGTCAATCGTTGTGCGTGGTAGCCTTCCTGGTTTTTGGATGGACCGGTGCCGGTAGGCGTCTCGAGTATACGAGTAATAAGGTCCTAATTTATTAGTTGCAGATATTTTAACACATGATCCTTTACATTAAAATAATTAAGTTTAAATATAAATTAAGAAATCTTTTTGATTTAATTTTCCTAACAAAAAAATTTATTATAATTTCGTCAAAAAAAAGCATCATGTGTAACAATAACACTGTCTGTTGGCTATGGGCAACACTGCCCTCAAGTCCATTGAAAGAAAAAAAAAACACTGTCTGTCATGTCATCAAACGACACAATCCAACGGAAAATAACATGACATTGACAATCAAGTATTTAATCTATCGACGTAAGTGGCCAGTTCCAGTTAAGTGGTACGTAAAAGAGGTACTGGAATCTGTTCAATTACTTTTCATTTAATAATCACATAAACAGGGTGTTTTTACGTAGCAAATTTGTTTTTCCGTTTTCTCCAAGTAAAAGCTATAATGTTTCACGGTTTAATATACTCCAGAGACCGAGTACTTTTTATGTTGGTTGTGATTACATTTACGTAACACAATAGAATTAATTATAAATTAATTACTTTACATAATACTCACATAACTTATTGTAACTAAGCAATAAATTTACCTGAATTTTTCCTAGTGCGCCTATTGAAACTTGCGGAGAGAATATAATAGGACTAGCATAAGTTCCACCCACCTGAAAGTAATAAATTATTTAATGACAATAACAAAAAATAAACCTTTTTAAACTTTTCACCGCTCTGTACAACGTTTTGAAAATATAAGATTACACCATGCTGATCAAATTGTATTTATTATCAGCAGTGATAGGTTTTTTGGATTCGACCGGCGGGTCTCCTATAGTAACTCGAAAAATAAACTTTAATTATATTGCCATATTTCTGTTTCATAAAGTATGCTCTTGTGTGTATAGTACTATTATACACACAAGAGCATACTTTAAAAAATTTAAATTTAAAAAATTCTATTTAACACTCTCTCTAAAATTTTATTTAACACTATTGTGTTAAATAAAATTTTAGAGTCACACCCATAATTTTTTATACGCGAAATTCCGCTAGGGGGAATCCAAAAACCGATCACTAATTATCAGATTGAATGGGTCTTTACTTTTTACATCGTAAAAACGAAATCAGACATTTGTATATTTATCAGGCTCTGGCAAGGTCCTTGCCAGAGCTAAGGTGAGCTAGATATTGACTATCTGATATATTATATCTGACTACGGCGGTTCAAAGGTTAATAAAGAATACGAATAGTGTGATGGTATATTATGGAAGCCTGTAAATCCAGTGGATTGAAATAGGTTGATGATGCTATGTGATGTGAAACTATGTACAGTCGCCATCAGATATATCGTAGCATCCGGAGCGCTCAAAAATATCTGAACACGCCTCTATCGTTATGGCAATAAAGGCATGTTCAGATATATTTGAACGGACGCTACGATATATCTGATGGCGACTAATACAGGCTGGCATTGCCTACACACAGGGGGCCTATTCAGAGTCCTAAAAACTTTTAAACGACCTTGTAGGTGTTTTTATAGGTATAGGTTTTTGTCAAATACGATAAAGATACTCACAACCCCAACGTTGGAAAGCGTGAATGTCCCCCCGCTGAGATCATTCAGTCCAAGTTGTCCTTTCATCCCCTTCTCCTGCAGCTCATTGAGTTCACGAGCTATTTGCAGTATACTCTTATTTTGTACGTTCTGTAAGAACAAAGTTGAATTAACATTGTGGAGAACGTTTTCTTTGACGGTGACGTAGCAAGTAACGTCAATGGGCGAGAAGAAAATTAGTAAGGTACGTGGTAGGTACGTTACTTATACGTCTCTAAGGCTATGGTCTCCTATTCGACACTTTAGGCGGTATACAGCATTTTTCCATCGTAAGTTAAAGAACTAGGTGTCAGGAGGACCGATCGCATTTGGAACACCACACTGCGCTCAAAAACCCGTATTGCTAACGTTGGTAAAACTGCTAGGCTCAAGACGTCTGCCGCATGCATTCGGATAGGTAGGCTAAGTGGATGCCGCAAAATAGGCGCGGAAGAGGCAGACCCAAACGGAGATGGCGGGACGACCTGGATGCTTTTCTTAACAACTGGCCGGAGGAAGCACACACTCGGGAGTTGTGGAGTTTGAGGGGGCCTTTTCTCAGCAGTGAGTCACAAATATACGAGTAGGCTGAATAAAAAAAAGTTAAAGAACTATGGATAAATGCTATACGCGGCGTACAGCGTCATCAGCGAGGGCCTGGCCCTCTCAGTATTATGATTGGTGCAACATTAGTTTTAGTTTATAATATATATCCTGTATGTGTCCTAGTGGGAGCATTTAAGGAGGTATGTGAATACCTAATGCATTACCATTCTATATGTATGCTACATGTTTTGTCACTGCTTCTGTTGTTTTTCCAATAAATAAAATTAAATTAAATTATGTCGCCACGAGATATTCTTCTCAACTTTTAGTTAACTACAAATATTAATTAAAGAGGGACGGATAGTCATACTCTTATCTCGCGGCAACATACTAATACTAATCATGCGCTAAGCCTACAGGAAAACCTGCATAGCCCTTTTTGAAGTAACTCATACTGGATTTCTCTTATAACCTGCAGTTCGTCACTTGATATGAATATGAAGATTAAACATAAATGGCTGCTGCCAGCGGAGGTATAAATAGAAATAATCGCAGTTTGTGTAAATAACACAATTCTTCCACTTTAAAGAAAAGGAGAAGACGCACTTTGGAACAAAGCAGAGAGAAACTAAAGGCAATTGTAAAATCCTCGCCAGTTAAAAGTAGACAGGGTTTTTAATAAAATAACACTGAATAATGTTAGTTTAGAACATGGATCGGAACCGGTTTTTTAGAACTTTTACACTCTTTATATAGTACTCAATATTGTATTTAATTAACAATATCGTATTTTTAATTGTTCCATTAAAAAATATTTTTTATACCGAAGAACGAAATTAGAACCGTTAGTGTATGGAAAAAACGGTCGATCCCTGGTTTAGAACCATACCTTAATAACAGGCACAACGAGACCATTAGGCGTATCCATTCCTATTCCAATATTGTGGCTCGCTTTATAAGTCAGCTTCTCACACGCACTATCTGGGCTACTGTTCAGCACTGGATACTCCGTCAGGCTCAGAGAAGCTGCCTTGACGATGATGGGCATGTACGACAGCTTGACACCTTGTTGCTCCGCTGTGGATTTTATGCTCTGTCTGGCTTCAAATAGTTTCGTGACGTCGTATTCGTCGCTTAGAACTAGGTGAGGTATTTTCTGAAATATAAAAGTTTCAGTATAATTTACATTTCCTGGATGTCCGTGATTAACAACGACCTTAAGAAAGCCCAATTAGATGTCTCGAGGACCCATAACAGATACACCTGGCGAAGATTGACGAGGAGAGCCGACTCCAAATGAAATGGCATACTTAAGGCTAGGCAAAGAAGAAGAAGCATAATTTCCATATTCTATTTGAAACAATTCAACTTGTGTCTTCAACACATGAGTAGGTATTCTAATAATTATTATGTTACTGTGACTTTCATTCTATACAAAAGGTATTTCATTTACATATCGTAGACTGCGCACTTTCTATAATATAGAAAGTTATCTAAAACTTAAGTTAACTAAACTTTGTATAATATAAAAAGAACAGAAAAACTCATATATTCATATAATTGTGTATATTATACACAATTACTTAAATATATGAGTTTTTCTGTTTAAGTTTCTGATACATTTATTTACGTGGGTACCTAAGTCAGACGTTTTATTCTAGTGCTTCAAATGTTAATGCCCAAGGGACATTGTTGTGGCCTCTATTATTAATGACTTAACCTATCGTGTGCCGCATTTTTTTTTATAGTTTTCCCGTAGGGGGATCTACGTCACCGCATAAGAGAGCTTGTGATAAGATGAGATGTACACAACACATGACAATGCACAATGTAGGGATATTATGGAGCACTCTGCATTTAGGTACCTCACCCAATTATTTTCATTTTACATCATCTCTCATTTGTCTCGTAGCACATTTGAGAAAGTGGCATACTCGTATAAGGAATACATATTAAACCGGGAGCGTTCATTTCTGAAGCGTGTAATTTATCCGTCCATTTCCTCACCATAGATTCCGACATCGATTTCACCATGGCCTTCATGAAGCCGGTGATCGGCACCGTTTTGTCCTCCAGCACTTCCACCTTAGCAACCTGCGCGGGCGCTGCTATTTGCACAGCTTGTGCGAACGAGGCGTCTGGCACCTCGTTTGACTTTTCGGCAGTTATGCCCAGGTGGGCTAGTACGTCCTCTTTTAGAACTCTTCCGTTGCGGCCTGTTGCTTTCACGGTGCTTAGGTTTACCTGAAAATAGGGGAATACATTGTTGAATTTAATTAACATCTCGCACTCAAACGTATATCTCTCCTACTAAAGAGTCTGTTAGCCTATCGCAAACTCTAAAGTTAGCAAATATCGGGGATTTGTCACACTAACGAATGTGTCACTAGAGTGACAGAGATAAATCCCCGAAATATGCGAACTTCGGAGTTCGCAATAGGGTCGTTAAACACAAATTGCCTACTTTATCATTTTTTATCGTTTTGACAAGTAGCTGGGCATTTTCGCGAGAAGAGATACAAAAACTTATTTTTCTGAAACAGGTAAATTTTATGTTTTTCCTTCTCAGAATCACGAGCTCTTTCGATCCTACTAGAAGAAAAAAAGTGTCCCAACTTTTTGTTTCTATTACGTAACCGTTTTTCAAACAAACACTTTGTACAGCGATTACAAAGTGGAGAGCATGTAAAATGTATGAAAAATGTGGGACCATTTTTTTCTTGTACTTTTTTTTCTTCTAGATTGAAAGAACTCGTTATTCTGAGTAGGAAAAACATTAAATTTACCTACCTTAAAAAAAATTTTTTTTGGATCTCTTCTCGAGAAAATGCCCGAATATAAAAAACAGCTACGAATATAAAAAAAAAATTAAAGACAAAAGTCAATCCGTCAAGTCCGTCTTTAGCTGGCGACTTCCTCGCACAACGCATCAGTATTGCGATACAGCGAGGAAATGCCGCCAGCATCCTCGGTACAATGCCACAAGGGCCAATCTTAGATATAGGTTAGGTTAAGTAGATTAGTTAGATTGAATCTATGTACATAAATTGTAGTTTTGAAAATTAATAATTATTATTATTGTACTTATGTTGTTATACTTACTTTGAACTGCGAAGCTATTCTTCTAACAGCAGGTGTCGTCAAAACTCTGACTCTTTGGCTATCGTTTGCTACTGAGGGTGTAGCATCCTTCTTTACTTCTTCAGTCGAGCTTTGGGTAGAAT